>BPTQ01000006.1:281458684-281622341 GCA_019973895.1 Chrysanthemum seticuspe | reverse complement strand
ATGATGTTCGCCCCAACAGAGTGTTTGCCAAACAACTCAAATTATGATATTAAATGAAATGCATCCATTTGACCAGTTGGGACCACCAACCCGGATGGAGGAGTCACCCTCAATAGATCTATCCACTCACCCTCGCTTACTTCGTAACTAACGGTTCATGATTATGATATACTTGGTATCGTAATAAAAATGATGTGCAATGTATTCTCCCCCGTAGGTTTGAAATAATGTATAAAATTGTAAAACGGGGCTCTGAAAACTCACTTGGTACAATGATGTGATGGCAAAAGTGAGTACACTGAAATGTGGCGCAAATCTCTAACTGCGACCTATTATGAATGATATGATTCTATTATAAGTCATGATGTAATGTTATGCATGCAAACTCATATGATGTCCATACCACTTGTGCATTTTTGAAAATAAAGTTTATCGTCGAAAATAAGTTTATAACGTCTTGTCAAGTTATAAATTACTTTACAAGTACTTACGTTGAAATGATATCCTACGATAGTCATTTAGTGATTTATTAAGAAATTATAGTTTTTCGTCGTAAAACAATATAATTTGACAATTCATGAAAGTGACTAAATGGTCTCGAAAAGCTAGTCATAAAATAATGAATATCGAGTGTTAGGAAACAAACTCAATGGTTTTAGAAAGCTTGTCACATTATCTAAAAGTCTTAGCATTTAACTTTTGATCATAGAGGTCTCGATCATGGAGAAAAATATAGATGAAGTAGGGTAGTCGGACTAAAAACATTGTTTAAGGTTAGTTTTAAGCAAAGCTTGAGTGACCGTATATTATTCGTTACAACTCCGTTTGACGAACGGTTGAACATTTTGGAAAATAGGCTAGGTGAACTCACTTTTACTAGAAGACATCGTTTTCTCAAAAGAATTCTATCGATAGAAAAACGACTCCAAACATGGTTACTTGCGACAACTATTTTGACTAATAGAAAATATATATAAGTGTTTATACTTGTATACAATAGTTACGATAACCTTATTTAAACGCGTGTAACTTAGTCGTTATAAGTCCGTTCTCTACGTTTTATATATCCTTGGTTTCGTATTAAAGTATACTAGTATATTTTTGATAAATTGACTCATTTAGATAATGTTTAAAACTCATTTTTGCCCCTTAAAAATACCTTAACAGCTTTGAATTTTTCAGAAAATAAGTTTTCGTCGTTAAACTTGAAAATAGCGTAACTTCTTCGTTATAAATCCGTTTTAACCTGTTCAAGCGAACATTGTTTTGTTTTAAAGTATATTTTCTGAATATCTAGCCCAAAATAATCCATGACCTGTCGAAATTTCCAGATTCAGACCTCATTCTTAAGTTGTCGAAAATGATTTTTCTAGCGTAATACTTGTTTCAATCACTTCAAATCAACACCAAATCTATTCTAAACCTACCATACACCTTCTTAGGGTGTCATGGGTTCCTAAACATCATCAACAATGATATGTTTCAAGGGATTAATTATAGGATGATTAAAACTTATAATAAGTACTAAAAACAATTAAAAGTGATATAAATACATATGTTACTTGCATGATTTCTTACTAGAATGATAAAAATAACCCAAGTAAGATTATGAAAGATTAGTAAAGATTATGAAAAGCTTACTAGTGATATGATGAGGTTTAAGTAACTAGGTTTCCTAAATACTCTGTAGGATCGTAATATTTATTGTGTTGATGATTCGGGTGGTCTTGGATGATCAAAATACATGTTTGCCATAGTTAGAGAGAAAGAGATGAGAGGGAGTTTCTTGGTAGAGAGTTGTAGCACAAATAAAATGTTAGATTGAATGAAAAGCTCCACCCCTTCCATGGATGGAAGGGGTATTGATACTTACAAACATAACGACCTCCTATCGGCATGTGGATCAGGTATACAGTGGGTAAAGACCCGTCCTTCCTCCACGGTGTTACACTACGCTAAACTAAACTAATAACTAACTAATAAACAGATAAATAACATAACTAACGACAAGTCTACGAGCTAACTTATGCTAGACCATAATTGGGGTGACCGACTCTTTAACATGGAATTTCCAATTCCTAACAATCTCCCCCTAAGGGAGATCACCCCATGAAATACATTTTGTATCCTAGCATTTTTTCATTGTCTTTAGTTCTCGAGCTCGTAGACTTCAATTCTTCAAGTACTGCAATCTTTGTGCATTAGTAGCGATTCTTTGAAGTCCGCATAGTTTTGTACTTTGAGTGGAGCTCTTTGAACTGATCCACATCTTTGATGATCTTCGAGCTTTCATTGAGATCATCAGCCACAATAAATATCTGGATCACCCTTTTGTTGTGTTGCCTTCATGTGATGTTGTGACTTTCGGACCGACATGCTCGCACTTTTGAATCATGACATCTTTCCATCGGAGTAGCGAAAGCTTTACTGGTTCATGATATTCGCAGCAGCGTAGCAGAAGCAGAGTATAAAAATATCAGAACCAGGTTATGTAGATATGCACCAGTCATGATTTCTTCAATTAAGTGTGGATGCTATGAGCATGCGGCTTTGGATTGACTCCTCAATTCTGATCAGCTGCAACCGTCCAAATGTACCTGCAAACAACAGTTAGCAATAAAATACACGAAAGTGTCTTTGATCACTTTCGTTAAATTGAGGTACACGGCCCACGGTTCCCCGTTGATGAGTACAAGTACTGCCTGTGATCAGGTAGGATTCCTAAGAATCTCCTTGACAGGGTTTCGCAGCTGTTCTAGCTGTTCTCAAACCGGAACGTCTCAAAGAAGACAACATGGAGTGAGTGAACCAGCGAATTAAGATTCACTGATTGATGAAAAATTGATTTGAAAAACAATCGCGTATTGCTTAGAAGAAAGAGATGTGCAATACGACGAAGGTTTTATGTGAAAAATCAATTTTCAATCAAAATACTTTTAGTATTAGAGAATGAGTACACATTCGATGTGTTAGTAAAAACAAGAGATTCGCACATCGAACGGTTTTTCTAAAAGTATTTTTCAATCAGAGATACTTTTTGTGTTTGAAAACATGAATACACATTCGACGTGCTAGAGAAAAGAAGGTTTGCACATCGAACGGTTTTTCCAAAAGTATTCGTCAATTCCATTCCTGGACCAAGGTTGATTCAAGAGTGAATCGTCCCATCGTTTCTATCCAGTTGTCACAAGCTTGATCTTACGAGAAGATCTCACATGTCACCCACCAAGAGCTTGTTTGATGTTGGCTCTAGAAGGATTTCCATCTTCATCGTGAATAATTTTACATATCACTCGGATGTTCTGGCAATACCACAAGGATAATGCGTAGGACTCTCAATATATACTTACTTTCCACATTGTGTGAAACAGTAAGTCTTCATAGATTTTGTATCCTAATGAGATTTTGTGGATGATCTCTTGGCTCTAGACTCAATAGTGCACATTTTTGGTTCCTATGCCGGAGACTAGGGAGAGGGTCTCCTTCTTCAATATCAACAATCTCTAAAAGAGAGTCGATAGATAATGTCGGTTCCCCGTGAGAATGAAACAAGCCCTTTTAAGAGGAACTTGAGTAGCTTGGGAAGTTTAGTGCAGTGCGTCACTGGGTCCATGACGTCTTGTCTTCAATACCAGTGTTACCTTAGTAACCACCAGTAGCATATGTATTGAACCCGGTTACTGCCCTAAGGTTGAATTATTGGAGGGCTATTTCTTTTCATCCTTTTCTCATTTCATTTCTTTTTCATTCTTCAACCCCTTCAGTGCTTACCGAGACTTCATAACTAGAACCTTGTTGGGTTTATTCTAGTTCTAGCTTTATCTCGGTCCGCACTCTTCCCATATCTCATTTTTCTCCTTTTTTCATCATACCTAAGGACTCTACACTATCTAGTGGATTGTCCCTGGGTAGATCCCTCCGGCTCTGGCGGGATCGTGGGAACGAATACCTAACCTAACCATCCTTATAACACCATGCATAAAGTAAATTGGTAGGTCTTTTGATATTGTTCTTTCCTTCATGAAACCAATTGAAAAATCATTTGGAAAATCAATCAAGGTACTTGTGATATAAAATCAAAACATTTTGTACCTTAATTGTTTTGATCATTTTAGAAATTCTCCCCCTCAACATGTGCATATGATATTGAAATTGTTTGGCACATGGAGGCAAGAGTTCTTTGAAATAATTTCTTGATCACAATTTCCATGGAAAAAGCCATTTGATTTTCTTTGGTAAATTCTCCCCCTCAATATGTGCATAGGATATTTGAAATTATTTTATCACATAGAGGAAAGAGTTCTTTTGAAGCACATTTACGATCACACAAGTCATTAAGAAACCATTCGCCCCCCCTCAATATGTGCATCAATATATGAAAGAGTTTAGCACATATTAGAGAGAGTCAACACATTGAATCAAATCGATCATCCTTTATCAAATTTCATTATTAAATCAAAAATTCTCCCCCGATCAAAAATATCAAACCCTTTGAGATTTTGGATCTCAAGTGATTTAATCAGGTTTAGAAAACATAGGAGAAAATGTGTCCTGGTAATACTCATCTGGTTTTTGGTTAAATGCTCCTCCACAATTATGTGCATTATGTATTTCAACTCGTTTGGCACATGAAGGAAGGAGTGCTTTATAAACAATTACCCTTTTTAAAACCAATTTGAGATTTAAATCACGATCTCTCCCTCGATCAAAAATTTCAAACCAATTGAGATTTGTGATCCCAAATGATTTAAATCATTTAGAAAATTTTGGGGAAAGACGTGGCAAGATTTAATTTTGAAAAATGATAGATAAGGAACAGATTTAGATATTAAAGATTGTTAGTGTCAGGTATGATAGTTTTTAAGAGATCTTTAAGTAAAATAAAACAATTTCACAATCAAACAAGAACAGAAAAAATTTCATTTTGAAAGATCTTGATTCTTAAAGAAAAATCATACCATGACATAACATTAAATCTTTAGATCACCACTTATTTTGTACAATCCGGACTTTTTGATGAAATACTGTTTGAAAATATTTAATATGAAATCACTGAAGATGTGACAAAATAAAGTCCGATTGATTTCAAAACATTGAATCCGATTTATTTTCAAAACAATATTTTTCCATTTTCAAAACAATATTTTTCAAAGTTTTAGAAAAATGGTATCATCACTATTATCCCTGCACAAAGATACGTTAGGTGGTTGAGAAGCTTATGTTGTTGTTGTAGGACTTGGAAGAAAAACCGTCTGCTAATGCAGTGAGACTTCTTACGTTGCATTTTAATGCCAACTGAGGTCAAATTAAGCTCCGTTTCTTCATTTGCTGATGAAGAAAACCATCTGCTGATGCAGTGAGACCTCTTATGTTGCATTATGCCAACTCTTCATAGAAGTCCAATTAAGCCCCGTTTCTTCAATTGTCAACCCAAGATATAGTTACCCTTTCCTTTCGGCATCCAATCAACTTCATTTGTGGGATCCGGATTGGGAACATTCTTATATACCAATATACCTGCATACGTTAGTGAACACACATACAGATATATGGTGGTCGACATCACCCAAACAACAATCGACTAATTCAAGTCAATTCAACATATCAATCAGTTCATATAAGGTATGGGAATAATGTGTTCATCAAACTATAATCATCTAATCCTAACAATCACATCCTAGAAACCTAGTCCTTCAACATAGGCAATTATATATTTTAATTAAGCACGTAGGATAATTAAGAAAGTCCGTTAGATGATGTAAATTTGAAAACATTCTCCCCCTCAATCAATGACTTATTTTCTGAAAAGTTTAAAAGCACATAAGTCATTGATTGAGTTTTCAATTATTACGAAAAACTCTGAATCTGATTGATTTTCAAGCAACTCATTTACCACCATTTTTGAATACAACAAATATTTTTCCGAAGAATTTTAGACGGAAAAACATTTGTGTAGGAACGGCAGTCCTTCGACATACTTTCCTCAAATTGTTTTAGGATAAGTGCACGAAATATATGAAAATAGTTTAAGTGTAGCACTTTCCTTTCTTTAAAAGAGCGGGTTGCTATCTGAAATAATAGTAAGCCATGGTTAAGCGCGGGTTACAGTCTGAAATAACTGCAAGCCATAATTTTTGACATGTTTTGGATAAAGAATATTTACACCTCCTGCTCGAACTTCATCTATGGTCCCGTGCCATTATTGAGTGACATTTCTAATACCGCAGATGTTATCGATAACAGAAGACATGTCTTGAGAAAACATATTTTTGGTATTATTAAATTTTCTGATTTTTATGGGTTTTTGTTGGTTTTATATTTTTGTATTTTGCTTTTTGATAAATTTTTACAAAGATAGAGTAGATGATATAGTTTAAGAAGATGATGATACGAGTACCGAGATAAGGATATCGAGCAGCCCCGTTGTAGAAGATAGAAGTCATCATCCCTAAAACTTTCCCCACCAAAGCTTCCGAGGCTCTTGCATTGAAGAAAGAAATTGAACCATCTGAAAGTGAGACTTTGGCAGCTTCCCCCAAATCGAAAATCCATTAGATGAGCAGATTCGAAGCTCTATTTCAAGCTTGCCTTAGCCAGGTGCACAGAGAAGCACACCATTATCATAAATCCTGCTGCTCCTTTTAAGAAATATAATCTAGATTCTTCGTTCGGGGTTATATCATTAACAAGAACAGCAACGTATCATCCCACTCTTTAAATAATCTTCTCAAATTTCATAATCACTGAAGTCTGAAGCGATGCATCCCCAAAAAGTTGTCAAGAGACCACTTCCTACAAGTAGATGAATTGATGCAGTCAGTCTCTTAGACTAGAGCTCACGAACCCGAATACACATACCCGAAGACAAAGAAACTTATACCATCGAAGTAGCATATTAAGTCCAATAGCCAAAGAATAACCCCGATGTATACTTTTTCTCTCCCCCTGAAGAAAGTGTATGAAGCTCACGAACCCGAAGTACCCGAATGCCCAAAGAGAGAATAACCGATAACATTGAAGAAGCAGGCCGAATCACTGATTATCTCTACGGAGGACAATCTCTGCGGATGTAAACTCCGGAATGAGTGATTATATCTCTGAATCACTGATTAAGCCCTCAAGTAAAACAGCTGAGCATCCCCAATGTACACAATCTCTCTCCCCTGATGATTGTGATAACGTCAAAATCATCACACATTTGTGTACCTCTTTCATCTTCAGAAACTAACTCTTCCATCTCTTCCCCCACATAGTTGGAATAAGAACACTAAACGCCATGAGTCAAACCTTGAGTTTCTCTGCGGTAATGACAATAGTCTTCCCGGGATATCTTCAATCACTTAGAAGTATTAAGCTCATCAAGATTTCTCGCGTTTAGATGCTTGTCTCCTTCCCCCTTACTGGTTTTGACACTTCAGAATCAGCAACTCATTGTAAGCCCATATACTCGAAATCTTTTGAGAAGATGATTGGGTCCGAACAGTCAAGTCTAAACAGACTTAAAACAGCTCAGACACAAATGCAAATGAAGATCAGAGAATATAGGGAATTCCCGGGTCGTTAAGTCCCAAGGAGACTCAATGGTGTGCAAACACTGATTCAGACGGTAGAATGATCACTAATGATAGTGATCGGAAAGGATTTGGATGGAATGATACACTACTGAAAAAGATTAATAAATTAAAGCGACTTAAATGCAAATTAAGAAAATTAAAAAGTTAAAATCTATTAAATAAACGCTATCACTATTTTTAAAGTGATGAACGTTTAAAACCTAAAACTAAAAACTTACGTTTAAATAAAAATAACGTAACGTACAAAATAAAAAGTGAAACTTATACAATATAAATCCTAAAAATATGAAAAATACATTTTTACAATCCTAATGATATGAGAAAATTATTAGAAAAATAAAATTATTTTTAAAACTATTTATGTAATTATTATTAATTAAAAACTAATTTAAACTATTTAATAATACTCTAAAATAAAAGAAAATACAAAATAAGACTAGAAAAATAAAATTAAGATTTAGAAAAATCTAAAATATGATAAAACTAATTTTAAAACAGAAAATATATTTTTCACACTTTTTATGTATTTATTATTAATTAAAAACTATTTAAAACTAATTAAAATTGTTAAAAATACCAAATAAAAGGAGAAAAATAGGGAAAAATACTTTTTAAGCTTTTTACATTTATCTAAACTTAATAAAAATGAAAAATTATTTTTTGGAACTTTTTCTTAATTTTTTGTATTTAAAGCTAATTAAAAGTGCTTAAAAACTAAATTAAATTAAGAAAAATAGCAAATGAACTTGGAAAAATCTGAAAATTTCAGGAAAACTATAAAATAATATTAGAAAGCTGGGAAAAATAGAAAAACAGGGACTTGTTTGGCAGAATATGAAACTGATAAGGAAGTGCTTATGAAATAAGCACTTCCAATAAGCAAATGAGGTACAACAAGCACCAAACTGATATGGAAGGTTTAATATGCTAAAATAACCAAAAAGCAACACAAATCAACAAGCTACAGCTACTGGATATCAAGATGCAATGATTAGATAATAAGAGCTTATGGCAGAAATCAGTTAAAGGGGTATCAACTTCAAGCCAAGAAATAAGCTCTAGAATAAGCTGGAAACATGAAACAAAAACCTGTATCCTACACTAGACCTAGGTGAGAGTATATAAGCCAAAAATCAGCTTCTCACAAGCTCTTATGAGCTTGTGAGGAAGTCTGCAAGAACTCCATAAAACCTGTGCAGGCAACAGTGCCCTGCACAGGGGAATAGACACCATGTTTGAGCTTATTTATAAGCTCATCAGATAATCAAAAGCCAAAACCAGATAAGTGGTCTTGAAGACCACCTAGAAGACTACACTTAAACCAAATCTCAGATTCTAAAACCTTGAAATGAGCTTAATGCTCAAGCTGCAAAATCTGCTTAAACTAGATCAGACATGCCTTTTGACTTTATTAAAACAGATGCTATGTTGACTTTATTCAGATTTGATCCAATCTAATGAGCTGATTATGATGTTTAAGCACTAAGTGTGAACACCAAAAGCTAGATCTAGGAGTTTTGAACTAAATTGCAGATTATTACATCAACTGAATCTAACAGATATAAATCCTAGATCAGTTCTAATTTGATTTTGACCATTTGAGTGAAACTGCAGTAAAAATGACTTCAAATGACTTCCAAATACCAACTTAAACAAGTATAAACTACTAACAACTTATAAGCTAATCTCTAATACAGTTTTATCAGCTATACCAAACACTAGTATAACTACTTAATATGAACTAACTGACAGAGCTAGATAAGCTTATACTAAACAAACATCAACCACAGATTACTAATTTCAAATAATGACTAAAATCAAATGCAAAACACAGATTCAATAACCAAATGTACAAAGCAGATATGAGCACTTACAAGAAAGCCTAGCCACTATGGCTTGCCAAACTGATGATCTAGAACCACTAACCTATCATCCTCTATTCCTAATCCAATCCAGCTCAAATCTCAACCCAATCCAGTATCATTAACACACCAAATCCAGATCCAAAACCAGAAGATCAGAACAGCACTGTAGCATCTGATATAAGCTTGAGATTTTTGTGAATTTGAGATTAAAACTAATATAAGCTCACACTAAGCTACTTAAAAGCTTAAATGAACTTATGAAACAGTAAATCAGTACAGGATTAATCCTCAATACAGATCTAAAGTGATTTTTGATTTTTAAATGATTTAATGTGATTTTTTTGTATTTTTGAGATTTTTTAAGTTAAAACTTTGAACTGAGCTATAAATGGTTTCATTGGCCTAAACAGGCAACTAAGAGCTTATATAAGCTTATTGAGCTTAAAACAACAACCATAAACAACAAAAGCCAATTTTGAGATTTTGGCTCAAAATTTGCATAAACTTGATATTTAAATGAAACTTGAAATTGAGACTGAACTTAGGTTTTTATTACACTAACATAAGATTACAAAGCATTTAAAAACTTAAACATAAACTGAAAAACATAAAAATATTAAAACGACATACTGAGAACTAAATTACACTACTTGCTAACTACTATGCTTCTCTTTCTTCCTTTCTTTTATAGGTTCTGAGATCCACTTGAGTTGTCAGACAAATCCCACCATGTTTGAGAGCCATTGGATGGCTATCTTTCATCTGAGCCGTTTGATTGTTTTTTGGCGGGAAAGGATTATTTGACAGGTGGAGATGTTGAGTGATATGAGGAAGGGGTAATAAATGCATCTTGTCTTGTGTTGAAGAAGAGGGGACATGGGGAGTGATATGGTGAGGAGGGGGGTTGGATTGGTTGAGTGATTTCAGGGATATGGTGAGGAAGAAGGTCTTGGCGGGTTGGCTGTTTTTGACCAAGGTTTGACCAGATATATTAATAACAGGGGGGTCACAAATGGGGGTTCAAAAGGCTAATGACAGGGGGTCACTTGAGTGGTGAAAGGTCCAAAATGATGTATTAAAGGTTTTAAATGTAGGGACCTTTGTTGTAATTTCTGGAAATCAAAGGACCATGGCTGCCATTTCATCAAAGTTGATCCAAGGGACTAATAGTGACATTCTCAAAAAGTATAAGGACCAAAATTGCCACTTTGCAATTTTCCAGGGACTAATTCCGCCAATTTTGAAACTTAAAGGACCAATTTGTAATTTTCTCAAAACTTTTTATATTTTTCACCAAAGGACTAAATTTGACAACTTATGATTTTAAAAGGACCTTTGGTGACTTTTCTTTTGAAATTTTGACTCAGGGACTATTTTTGACAATTTTAGAAACTTGGGGGGCTAAAACTGCAATTTTTGCAAATTTGATATGTTTTTCATCTGATTTTGATATTTTTGTATTTAAAACACATAAAACACTTGTTTGTGATATTTTGATCATTTTGATGTGTTTCTGAGTGTTTTCAGATGATTTTGCAGTTTAAATGTTATAAAAATGATGAGTATTTAGACACTCATCAATCCCCCACACTGAGATATTGCTAGTCCCTAGCAATGATTTGAGAAAACATAATGGATTTTAAACTCTTTACCAAAAGCCATTACTTCTGGAGTAGCCAAATGTTTTAGTTCAAGTAAGAACCATGGTACACCGATAACCATGTGATTTTGAGCAAACCACCAGCTTTCAACGGATTTGATTTGTCTTTACCAGAAGCCGTACCCTTCTGGACTAGCCAACTCTTAGATAAATTATCAATATTATCTTTGGTGAGTCGATTACCAATTATGGATTTTCCACTGCCTTTACCACAAGCCATAAACTTGCGGGCTAGCCAACTCTTCACTTTTTAGGATATGGTGAGTTGAATACCATACAATTTTGGGCAAATTGCAAGCCATATAAACGGATTTGATATATCTTTACCAAGAGCCGTTTGCTCCTGGATTAGCCAATCCTTTTGTTTATTAGAAAAGGCGGACTGATAACCTAATGAGAAAGTGTAAAACACTTACTCCAAAAAAAATTTTGGCCAAAAACGGGGGAATTGGGTAAATAATATATGAAATTCGTTAGAATTCCCCCCCACACTTAGAAATGAATATTGCCCTCAATATTCAAAGTACCGGCGGTTATGCCGAAACAAAGAACGTAAAAGGGAAATATTACGGCCATTATTTAAAAGGACTTTTTTTTTTTTTTTTTTTTTTTTTTTTTTTTTTTTTTAGAGAGATATATATATATATAACATGTGGGGCATTACCCCCACACTTAGGTGGTAGAAAGGGGGTAAGAAGACAGAAATATGGGTGAAAACCCATATGGTGCGTGCTACTGTTTTTGATTTCCGAGTCGCTAGCTTGACTCGACCCCGCATTAATTGGTTCATGGGGAAGCAAAGTGGAAGAAACAATCTCCATCGGACTTTCATTCAAGATGTTTGGATAAACATTGAAGTACGTGAAAGTTCCACACCGACGAGATATAGAGAGAAAGACCCGGCTCACAGATGATAAATGAAAATGCCAGGGTCAAAGATAGTGTCCTCACTCCCGAAGGAGTGAAGAAGAGAGGAAGTCACCGGGTAGGTGAAGAAAAGAAGGAAGATCATGATAACAATCATGAATAGATCTTCTTCCTCGGGATTAAGTGCAGTTGCACTTATTTGGATTTTATTGGTTGAGCTCTTAGGGTTGGAAGGCATCTCGGGAGAGAAGGTGGGAAGATTTGTCATAACTATGCAAATTGAGATTCTCTCCCCCCGATCATGATTTTTGCCATCCACGCAATCATACTCCAGCGGAGTCATGATATGAGTGAGTTCACCGGCGAACTCCTCATGAAGAGAATCATTCACATGATGTGAATTTGTGAACTCTCGTTCCATTGTGGGCTCATCACTATCCTCAGTCTGAGTATCAAAGAGTGGATTCTCAGAAATTGAAGTGAATTCAGAGTTGAATTCAAATAGAGGATTGGTGAAAGTAGCTTTGAATGTTTCGGGAACAAAGTGATCAACATTCTCATTTGGATTGTTGGGATAAGAAGTGAGTGAACGATCATTATCAATGAGACTTTCGGTCTCTCCCAGATCGGCTTCGAAATCAAAGAGTGGATTGATGTGAGTGAGTTCACCGGAGAACTCCTCAAGAAGGGAATCAGCATCAGTTTGAGGAAGTGATGCCTCAACGTACTCGATGTCTCCATAGGAAGCACAATCGTCACTAAGATCAGAGAAAGTTTCAAAATGATCTTGAGAACACTCAAGAGGGAAAGGGATATCACACAGATGATCAGAAATTCCCTGTGACTCTCTCGGGATTGGGATAAGGTCCTCAACACTTGACGATTCCATTTCTGGAATAGTGCTAAGAAGCTCATCCCCCATGTTTAGAGAGTGAGTGGGAATATCAGGTGTGATAACAACAGACTGAGGGAGATTAGATGGACTAGCATACATATGTCTAATGCTTAACATTTGTTCTTCTGCTAGTAATTCCATCATAGTCTTTTCTCCCTGATGGATCATGGAAGGAGTTTCAACTGATGAACTTGATGAACTGTTATAAAATTGTAGGATATCAAGGATATCTTCATCATCATCGTCATCAGGAATGAAACGGAATCGAGAGCTAGATTTGGCCGCTTTTTCTATTGCAATTGATTCCCTAGCAGATTTTTCAAACGCAATCTGGGAATCTAATTTAGCAGCTCGCTCTTCGGCTAACAAAACTTCCATTGATTTTTCATTTGGATTATCATGGGATGACATAGCCGACTCCTCCTTAAGTTCTTTTAATAACTCCAGAGTCTTCAGTAGAAGGTCTGTCGTAGTTTCAAGAGGAGTCGCTTGAATCATTTGATACTGTGGAGTTTGGTCATGATACGAAGATTCGTAATTGTTACAAGGAATTGGGTTCCCTGTTTGACAATCCGAGCTAGAGTGAGGACCTCCACAATACTCACAACAGTAAAACTGATGTGGCTGTGAGTGGTATGTGTTGTAGTCATAATTGTTATCAGGAACCTGCTCATAGACAAGCGTGTTTCCTGATTGACAATCAGAACTGGAATGTGAACCACCACAATACTCACAACAGTAAAACTGCTGAGTCTCACAGTGTGGTAGCTGATGGAATAAATCAGTCGTGTTATGGTAGGAATAGGGATCTTGGTTATAGACAGACCCGTTTCCTGATTCCACCATGCAACAACTGGGGCAATTGCCACCATTATAAGGACCACCACACCATTGACAATCAAGAGGGTGAGGATAAGACATAGAAAGAATCAAAGGTTATCAGAGGGTAAGAAATGAAGAATCAAAAAGGTAAGAGGGTAAAGAAGAATATTTTTGGTGCTTTTGAAAAACATTATGATAAAAACAAAGAATGAAAATATTTTTGGCGTTTTTAACACTTTAGGAAAAGTGTTAATGAACTTTTGGATTTTCAGATAACTTTACAAAAAACTTTTTACAAAAGATGGGGTATGCACAAGAATGGATCTGAAAAAAGGCTAAACACAAGCTAAAGCCTCCCCGGCAGCGGCGCCAAAATTTGATTGGGTCCGAACAGTCAAGTCTAAACAGACTTAAAACAGCTCAGACACAAATGCAAATGAAGATCAGAGAATATAGGGAATTCCCGGGTCGTTAAGTCCCAAGGAGACTCAATGGTGTGCAAACACTGATTCAGACGGTAGAATGATCACTAATGATAGTGATCGGAAAGGATTTGGATGGAATGATACACTACTGAAAAAGATTAATAAATTAAAGCGACTTAAATGCAAATTAAGAAAATTAAAAAGTTAAAATCTATTAAATAAACGCTATCACTATTTTTAAAGTGATGAACGTTTAAAACCTAAAACTAAAAACTTACGTTTAAATAAAAATAACGTAACGTACAAAATAAAAAGTGAAACTTATACAATATAAATCCTAAAAATATGAAAAATACATTTTTACAATCCTAATGATATGAGAAAATTATTAGAAAAATAAAATTATTTTTAAAACTATTTATGTAATTATTATTAATTAAAAACTAATTTAAACTATTTAATAATACTCTAAAATAAAAGAAAATACAAAATAAGACTAGAAAAATAAAATTAAGATTTAGAAAAATCTAAAATATGATAAAACTAATTTTAAAACAGAAAATATATTTTTCACACTTTTTATGTATTTATTATTAATTAAAAACTATTTAAAACTAATTAAAATTGTTAAAAATACCAAATAAAAGGAGAAAAATAGGGAAAAATACTTTTTAAGCTTTTTACATTTATCTAAACTTAAGAAAAATGAAAAATTATTTTTTGGAACTTTTTCTTAATTTTTTGTATTTAAAGCTAATTAAAAGTGCTTAAAAACTAAATTAAATTAAGAAAAATAGCAAATGAACTTGGAAAAATCTGAAAATTTCAGGAAAACTATAAAATAATATTAGAAAGCTGGGAAAAATAGAAAAACAGGGACTTGTTTGGCAGAATATGAAACTGATAAGGAAGTGCTTATGAAATAAGCACTTCCAATAAGCAAATGAGGTACAACAAGCACCAAACTGATATGGAAGGTTTAATATGCTAAAATAACCAAAAAGCAACACAAATCAACAAGCTACAGCTACTGGATATCAAGATGCAATGATTAGATAATAAGAGCTTATGGCAGAAATCAGTTAAAGGGGTATCAACTTCAAGCCAAGAAATAAGCTCTAGAATAAGCTGGAAACATGAAACAAAAACCTGTATCCTACACTAGACCTAGGTGAGAGTATATAAGCCAAAAATCAGCTTCTCACAAGCTCTTATGAGCTTGTGAGGAAGTCTGCAAGAACTCCATAAAACCTGTGCAGGCAACAGTGCCCTGCACAGGGGAATAGACACCATGTTTGAGCTTATTTATAAGCTCATCAGATAATCAAAAGCCAAAACCAGATAAGTGGTCTTGAAGACCACCTAGAAGACTACACTTAAACCAAATCTCAGATTCTAAAACCTTGAAATGAGCTTAATGCTCAAGCTGCAAAATCTGCTTAAACTAGATCAGACATGCCTTTTGACTTTATTAAAACAGATGCTATGTTGACTTTATTCAGATTTGATCCAATCTAATGAGCTGATTATGATGTTTAAGCACTAAGTGTGAACACCAAAAGCTAGATCTAGGAGTTTTGAACTAAATTGCAGATTATTACATCAACTGAATCTAACAGATATAAATCCTAGATCAGTTCTAATTTGATTTTGACCATTTGAGTGAAACTGCAGTAAAAATGACTTCAAATGACTTCCAAATACCAACTTAAACAAGTATAAACTACTAACAACTTATAAGCTAATCTCTAATACAGTTTTATCAGCTATACCAAACACTAGTATAACTACTTAATATGAACTAACTGACAGAGCTAGATAAGCTTATACTAAACAAACATCAACCACAGATTACTAATTTCAAATAATGACTAAAATCAAATGCAAAACACAGATTCAATAACCAAATGTACAAAGCAGATATGAGCACTTACAAGAAAGCCTAGCCACTATGGCTTGCCAAACTGATGATCTAGAACCACTAACCTATCATCCTCTATTCCTAATCCAATCCAGCTCAAATCTCAACCCAATCCAGTATCATTAACACACCAAATCCAGATCCAAAACCAGAAGATCAGAACAGCACTGTAGCATCTGATATAAGCTTGAGATTTTTGTGAATTTGAGATTAAAACTAATATAAGCTCACACTAAGCTACTTAAAAGCTTAAATGAACTTATGAAACAGTAAATAAGTACAGGATTAATCCTCAATACAGATCTAAAGTGATTTTTGATTTTTAAATGATTTAATGTGATTTTTTTGTATTTTTGAGATTTTTTTAAGTTAAAACTTTGAACTGAGCTATAAATGGTTTCATTGGCCTAAACAGGCAACTAAGAGCTTATATAAGCTTATTGAGCTTAAAACAACAACCATAAACAACAAAAGCCAATTTTGAGATTTTGGCTCAAAATTTGCATAAACTTGATATTTAAATGAAACTTGAAATTGAGACTGAACTTAGGTTTTTATTACACTAACATAAGATTACAAAGCATTTAAAAACTTAAACATAAACTGAAAAACATAAAAATATTAAAACGACATACTGAGAACTAAATTACACTACTTGCTAACTACTATGCTTCTCTTTCTTCCTTTCTTTTATAGGTTCTGAGATCCACTTGAGTTGTCAGACAAATCCCACCATGTTTGAGAGCCATTGGATGGCTATCTTTCATCTGAGCCGTTTGATTGTTTTTTGGCGGGAAAGGATTATTTGACAGGTGGAGATGTTGAGTGATATGAGGAAGGGGTAATAAATGCATCTTGTCTTGTGTTGAAGAAGAGGGGACATGGGGAGTGATATGGTGAGGAGGGGGGTTGGATTGGTTGAGTGATTTCAGGGATATGGTGAGGAAGAAGGTCTTGGCGGGTTGGCTGTTTTTGACCAAGGTTTGACCAGATATATTAATAACAGGGGGGTCACAAATGGGGGTTCAAAAGGCTAATGACAGGGGGTCACTTGAGTGGTGAAAGGTCCAAAATGATGTATTAAAGGTTTTAAATGTAGGGACCTTTGTTGTAATTTCTGGAAATCAAAGGACCATGGCTGCCATTTCATCAAAGTTGATCCAAGGGACTAATAGTGACATTCTCAAAAAGTATAAGGACCAAAATTGCCACTTTGCAATTTTCCAGGGACTAATTCCGCCAATTTTGAAACTTAAAGGACCAATTTGTAATTTTCTCAAAACTTTTTATATTTTTCACCAAAGGACTAAATTTGACAACTTATGATTTTAAAAGGACCTTTGGTGACTTTTCTTTTGAAATTTTGACTCAGGGACTATTTTTGACAATTTTAGAAACTTGGGGGGCTAAAACTGCAATTTTTGCAAATTTGATATGTTTTTCATCTGATTTTGATATTTTTGTATTTAAAACACATAAAACACTTGTTTGTGATATTTTGATCATTTTGATGTGTTTCTGAGTGTTTTCAGATGATTTTGCAGTTTAAATGTTATAAAAATGATGAGTATTTAGACACTCATCAGAAGAATACCATTAGCACAAGTATATCTGTGAGAATCAACTTGCTGGAGAATACGAGCAAGTCTAATTGGGGATTAAATCTGCCTTTTCACTCTCCCCCAATTAGTGCTCTCCCCTAAACCGACAATCTGTTTGATAAATGCTCAGATTAAGAAGAATTCTTTAGATAATCAAATGCAACTCGTCTTTAGTCTTCTAACATGTAGCAGAGAATGTAGAACCGACTGTAGACTCGACCTTCTTCAAGATTGTCCAGTTGGGGATTAGATAGTTAACATCTTCATCTCACCAAATGCGTTCCAATTACCTTATATGTAGCAAATCTCCTTAACTAAAATCCCTCCCAATCAAACAAGAACAGAAAGATGTTCATCAAAGAAATCAACCCAACAACTAGAAGCACTTTGTCATTTAATCATATCAGCCCATGTGAAGATGTCAACCAACGGCTCATAGAAGAAACACCATGTAAAGATGACCCGATAAGAAGAAGCTCGGTTCTTACATGAGTTAGGAGTCGTATGACCATATATTCTCATATGTCAATCAACCATGCAGTAAATTCACACTTCTTCTCCCCCTCAAGAATTGCATACGGAGATGCCATTCTTGATTAAACAAGTGAATATCTTTAAAATGTATTCTATTCACACTTCTCCCCCGCAAAAGTAGCACACGATGTCGCCATCGTCATTATAGTTGAGCAAGTGGAATAAGAAAACAATCAACAGTTGTTCGGTTCACTAGATGACTGAAGCACATGGAAAAAGCATGAAGCATGTTGGTGAGAATGGTCATAATAAGAAGATTTCTCTTCTTCCGAAGATAATGCGCACTGAAGCGTACACGTTTCTTTTCTTTAAGGAACGAGGCTTGAACTGTTGTGTTCAAACGTCATAATCTCTCTTTTTTCAGCTCTCTTGGCAAAACATGTAATCAACCCATTATCATTCAGTAGGCTCTTTGTTGTGACAGCTGATGGAGAAAACCTAATATGATAAATTTGACCTTGAAGTAAACTAACCAGAACTCGTGACTTAAACTTGCACATGTGTAACAAAGAGCGGTGCCGAGACTTCATCCTCCATTGAATCTCTAAGTACTCTATACTCCTCATCCAACCAACCATCAAGTATAAGACGTACATCACCTCTTGAAAATCCACAATTGAATGTGACACTGAGCACTACAACGTAACTCCTTAAAGTGATAGTTATTTTGAGGTGATAAGAGCCCAATTCCCCCAAGTGGTAAAAGAAAAGGTAAAAGTCACTCAACAATAACTAGATTTCCAAGTCTTCGTTTTTTATAATAAGCTCGAACAAGGATCATGAAGAATCTTCATCTATCCATCCCCTGTACCTTCAGATACTAAGTACACTTGTCCGTGATATTTCACTTCAACCTCAAATAAATAATACTGAATTAACGCCGTTGTCACATCTTCTGAACTGCTCAAATCTAGCCTTCTTTGACATTTAAATGAACTTTGATAATGGTTTCATCCCGACCATGGTTAAGAGCACGTAACCCCGTAAAACCTTGTAATACCCAAACTGCCATGAGGACAATCCAAACAAACACCCAAATCTTGAAGTACACCCTTTTATCCCTTCTTCGAAGCAGAAACCGTAGCACCAGCATCAGATAATCTCCTGAAATACGCTTTCCTTTCTCCAGGATGGTGCCATCAACACGGGATTTTACAATTCTATGGTTTTAACCGAGAAATAGTTTCTTTCGCGGGATTTTACAAAACCAAGAATAAACCGTAAGATAGATCGGAAATGCACTTTACTATTACCAGGATGTTTCCATTGTCACGGGATTTTACAAGTCTATGATTTAAACCGAGAAATAGATTCTTTCGCGGGATTTTACAAAATCAAGACAAAACCGTAAACAATGTCAGCTTGAATGTGTTATGACAACTTTGGTTTCGGTGAATATCTGTTTTTAGGAGAACATGCAGTGGTTCATCAGCGGATCATTATCCAACATCATCGACATCATCAACCATCCAATAAACACTCTGGTAAACACATCATTCACACATCTTGTTGGCTATTGCAGTGACAACATGGTGAAGTAAACCCGATATACCAAACTTGAACATGACGTAAAGTTCCCCAGATTTGTTACTTAAGCTTGCACTAATCCTTGTGAATAAGAAACGGTGTACCCAATGTACAAAACCTCTTGACATATCCTCAATTGCGTGAACCACCGAAGTGATAGTTACGTTATGGGTTAAGCGAGAAAGAATCACAAAAGTAACTAAATAGCCAAGTCTTTATCACATTCTTTAAACACCCAAACAAGTCATCTTCGCGGAAGGGTAGAAAGAAAGAAGACGAAATAAGTAAACTCGTCCGGAAAATCTCACAGCAAATCCAAGTACGAAATACCATATAAACAACCCCGTAATCAACTTTGTTCAAATATCAAGTCAAGCCGTGACAAGATATTATTCGTGAAAATGTATACACCAAAGTACCAATCCTCATAACATGACGAATCTCAGCATCCTACCAAATCTCATCATCAAATTGCATCATCATCAAAACTCATCAACAAATCTCATTTTAACCAAGTCTCATATAATCCAAATCACATAAAGTCCAAATCTTTGAGAAATCCATTTGTTCGTCATCCAATATCCACGTTTTCACACGGATTATATAAACCCGTTCCAATAATCATCCAAATATGGTCCAATTCACAAGTGCAAAGTTTCATGGACAATAAAACACTTCACATTCATTTGTACCCATGAAACTTGATTCTAATCCATGAGGTTTAATACACTTGATAATACCAAACCTTCAATATACCAAGTCCACTTGCGAATTCGTTAATATCAATTGAAATTCAATTCGATTATATCAAACGAGTGCATTGGATCCATATACGGCTACTGATAACGCTACACGCGTCGTTCGGGGTCAAGGAAACTTCCTTTTCTTCGAGCAAGTTTTATAACACCCTAGGCAGTGAACCTAATCGTTGTAGTGTAGTAATTAGGGTAAGCCACGGGTATTGATATCGTTCTCTAGGGGAATAGGAATGCTAGTGAGAAGTTACTACGCTAAGGTTGAGGTTGAGGAAGATTATTTTTTATCTTTTTATGTTTTTTAGAAAATGAAAAGGTACGAATCTCGGGTATTGGATTTGGGGGGTTGGTATTGCTACCGATTACTCTACTATTATCTAATTATCTAAGCTAAGGTTGTGATAGTCTATGTCTAATTTGATGTGTACTCGTATGATAGTTTAAAGATGTGTTTACTTAGGTTTTACTACTCCTTAATTATCTCCTATTGATGGTTGATTTGTCACGTCCTTATTCCTAGTTGCGTTGTGATTCTAAGGCTATAGGGCGTGCTTATTTCCCTAACTCTTTGAAACTACCAAAGGGTCTTGTTTACAAATCCTCTAGTGATTTATAGACGCCTACTCTACGGTTGTCCTTGAATACTTTATCCTACAATTACCTAGATAATTATATTCTAAAGTTCACAAAGAAATTTCAAGCATTAAGTACACAACGAATAATCTAGCGCACTCTAGATCATTAGTCAACTAAGATAAGTATCAACCAATCAATATTCAATAATTAAGTTTCATATTCCCTAAGCAAACACACAAATAAATTAGCCGGACATGGAGAACATGCAAGCATACACACAAATAATCAAAGACATAATTAAATTAATGAAGTAAATACTTATCTTGATGTATAATAGGGTTTAGAACCCTAAAATACTGCACAAGAAAGCCTTGGTTCGGTTTTAGGTTTTTACTCCAAAAGACTACACATCAAAACTGAAAAATTCGGATTCTATATATAAGATTACATCTGCGACGGCGTCACCTTATGTTTCGTGACGCCGTCGTGTCGCCGTCATTAGGGTTTCGTCTTGGCCACGTAAACCTTTCGACGGCGTCACCTTATGACTGTGACGTCGTCCCCTTCAGCTCTGACGCCGTCTTGGCTGCATCTAGGCCGTCTGAGTAGCGACGGCCTACTCCTTTAGAACCTGACGTCGTCCCTTGAAAACATGCAATTTTTCCTCTGAGCCGTCGCAAAATTCCTTCCCGACGGCGTCGCAGATATGCAGTGACGCCGTCGCCTTATGTTTCAGCAGCTTTGAGTGTCTCGATTCTGACTTTGGCCATTTTCTTCGTATATTCGCGCCTTTTCGTCCAAATAAGCATCATTCCAGCATTTTGCCTTCAAGAGACCTAAAAAGTGAAAAGGAACGATATTAAGCAATAACGGATACAGAAGTGATCGAATAAGGGCTTAAATGACCCCTCAAAAAGGTACCTTTTAAAACCTTATCAAATATCCCTACACTTGGTATTTGCTTGTCCTCAAGCAAATGTGCTTTTAGCCAATTAATTTATAAGTTAGGGGTCATGAAGCATTCATTCAAAACGGTCCACAACACATATAAGCCCCGCAAAAGTCATAACAAGCACGGAAATTACATACTAGCACCTCACATGGGGTGTTTGGATACTCACATCTCTCTCGGGTGTATATATGAAATATAACAAATCGGAAATGGAAGAAAAACACTCATTAACCGGTCCTAGTACATAGATTACCATAGGCTTGAGAATAGATCAAACCTCCGTCGCTTTGGCGTAAGCACCTAGGAAAGACTATCAAAGAGGTCTTTAAAGGGTTGTAACGTTAGGCTTACGGTAGGGAAATAAGGGTTTGGTGGGATAGGCTATATAGTGGTGGATAGTCAAAAATCTCTATGTTGCAAGTATACGAAGAATGGCGTTGCTAAGCCAAGACTCGACACTCTAAAACTCTAGGCAACGAAAATAAACAAACATAATTTAAAAGATAGATGTAGGATGGTAGCCCGTATGTTTTTTTTTTTTTTTTTTTTTTTTTTTTTTTTTTTTTTTTTATATTTTTTTTTTTCGGATTTTTTTTTTTTTTTTTTTTTTTTTTTTTTTTTTCATACACTTTTACTCTACCATCCTCTACGGTACATCAAAATGATAGGGATTTATAGACACATCCCTACACTTGAGTTTTTATTACTCTAACACTAATTTGACCCGAATTGAAAAGATCAAAACACTTGGAGTACATTATTATGCAAACAAAGGGAATTTGAGTTTAACGTTCTCTTTCCTATGTTTCATAAACTTTAACTTTTCCCATGAATCCCAATCATCCCAAAACTGTATACAAGGGATATGACTCGACTTAGCAACTCATGCAAGCAACCAGATAATTGAACTAAGGGTTTTGGGTGATAACATAAATTTGCACTAAAAGTGAGTGCAATAAAGGTAGGCTAAGGCGATTTGGGTGTATATTTGGGGGTGGGGTGTAAACAATGCTCTTCATTGATATTCCGGAAAAACCGAAACATCACGAGAACCGCGAAAAGGATAGGCTCTGAGGGGTTAACTAGGGGTATCGTGTACTAAAGATGAGTACAACGCAAAGGGTGTGGGGGAATTACTCAACCGATATGGAAGAAGTAATTATATTACAGGTATCAAACAAGGGTTTATCCTAATGCCTCTTATCATTTAGTTATTCCTAACTACACAAGTGTAGTCTCACTAGCGATCTCGGAATGCATCACAAAACAAGTTCTAGAATCTAATATACTACCGGTTCACACTCTAAGCATTAAAGATGAATGCTTTAATTCCTACTAATCTAAGGGCGATCCTCACATTTTGGGTGGAATTTAGGTGGTAAGGGTTTTTGTGCTAGTCATGCAACTTCCTATCCATGAGACGCTTTTGTTAAGACTAATGGCCCACTCTTATACGTCATGAAAAAATTTTAAATTTGGCTAAAATTACCCTAACCTACATTTTCTCATGGTTTATTACACAAATACACTTGGACAAAGCAAACAGTCAAGGATAAGCATAGTTTCAAAGTTCCCGTTTATTTTCCCTCCCTACACTTAAACTGAACATTGTCCCCAATGTTCCCCGAAAGTATCAAAGTTATGATAATAGAAGGTAATTAAAAACGAAAGAAACTAATACTCCCCTGATTAGCTCGGTAGGATCCGTGAAAAGTGGTGGTTAAAACTTTTCAAGAAGAATTTATGCGTGAAAAGCTCCTTCCAATCTTATGTAACTTCTTCTTGACAAACTAAACCTGCACACTTGAAGAAAACAAACGAAACCTTCGCGTAAAATCGGCGGTAATAATATATATAAGACTCGATTTAAACTATGATATAATGCTTGTGGAATGGATGTTTACAGAATTTCTAAGAAAATTAAGACCTGGAAAATTCCAAAAATTTATAAGTAGCTCAGAAAACGAGAAAAAGTAATCTGATGTTTTTACTCCTTCCTGACGCCGTCAGGTTGCAATCCTGACGCCGTCAGGTTATCTTGACAAAAACTGGTCTGCGATTTTCTGGAAAAATTTCTGGAAAATTTACATCTTTAGAATCTGGAAAAATTTCTGCAAAACATCCATTATGACTCGATACAAGCATTTGACTCAAACAAACAAACATATATATCTTTTAATTAATTGTTATTCTCATGTTTACGTTTCTTTTGAAAACGTGTGTAATCCTCCCTACACTTATCCCTTATGTAAAATACCTTTATATGTAATTAAGACGAGGTTAAAGACAAAATAAAGCATTTTTACAAATTCAAACATGAGAATAAACAATTAATAAAAGATATACGACACACAAATGAAAATGAAAAACAAATACACATGGGTTGCCTCCCAAGAAGCGCTTGTTTTTGTTCGAGTCACGAGCCTGACTCTACCCTTATTTAACAGATAAAGGGGAAGTTTTTCCTACACTTAAGTTTAAGTGCGGGTGATAGTAGCAATACACACCCATAGGGTGGAAATTTGCTACGTGAGGAGAGGGTGATGGGTGATTTATATGCTCAAAGGAGTGTGCTCTATTCATTATAACCTTACCTAAGTCTATTGGTGTAGCGGGTGAATCAAATCTCCCTCCTAAAAATGGATCATCTTCTATCAACTTCAAAAGATTCTTAGTTAAGGATCCATCTAGACCTAATAAACCCGGTTTAAACCCATAGTGTTTCTTGTTATCAACCATGAACGGGTGATATAAGTGTGTAAGGTCATGGGTTACTACTATATTAGCTTCCACTCTACATGGCCTAGAATCTACCACCTTTATCAAGCAACTACCCGGACTATTTATTTTGATGGGTGGATTGGGGCCTAATTCAATTCCAAGATTCACATCTAAAGACGGAACATTGGGTAAGGTTTTTGGTTGAGGCTCCGGTTCATCAAAATTAGGAACTTCCCTAGGACTAAGAGAGAGGTCACGAAAACAAGCATCTAAACCTACATTCTCTAGTGGCGTTTGGTCCAAAGGTTCTCTATCAATTGGGGCTCCTATAGTCTCTTCTACTTCTTCCGGGTAAGTCATAAATGATGTGTGTTCCTCAAGTGATGGTAGGGCTTGTGGGCTTGGAGTTTCCACCTTTTTCTCCATTATATCTAGATCTCCTAAATGTTTGAAATCTATCCCACACATGCAACTAGGTACTTTAGCTTCAACCATCTCACAATCTTGTTTGGGTTTAGGTTTCATGTTCTTAAAAACTAGGTCTTTTTGATCATGATTCCTAAGGTCAGACAAATCCTTCTTATCCATTTCCTCAAGTTGTAACAACTGAAGGTTTATGCATAGGAGGCTAGTCTGAAAAATTCTAAAGATGGTGTCACTAAAAGGAGTTGATCTTGACAACGATCGTTGAATAGAAGCTACACAAACACAAAATATATCAAATCCATCCAATCTTACACCCTTGTTCTTTTGGATATCTTTAAGATCACTCACAAATTTATCAGAACAATAAAAACTAAACCAATCTGCAAAATTCAATTGTTCCTCATTTGTTAATGATTCAAATGCAACTTCACTTGCCATAGCGACAAATGAAAAGGGTTTTACGAACACAAACACAAAGAAGGGGGATAGACTACAAGAAATCTAAAAATGAGAAAAAAAAGTTTACTTGATAGGAATCAAGCAAAGAAACCTAAACGAGGTGGACTACTAACTAGCTATTCTATTCCCCGGCAGCGGCGCCAAAAACTTGATAACGCTACACGCGTCGTTCGGGGTCAAGGAAACTTCCTTTTCTTCGAGCAAGTTTTATAACACCCTAGGCAGTGAACCTAATCGTTGTAGTGTAGTAATTAGGGTAAGCCACGGGTATTGATATCGTTCTCTAGGGGAATAGGAATGCTAGTGAGAAGTTACTACGCTAAGGTTGAGGTTGAGGAAGATTATTTTTTATCTTTTTATGTTTTTTAGAAAATGAAAAGGTACGAATCTCGGGTATTGGATTTGGGGGGTTGGTATTGCTACCGATTACTCTACTATTATCTAATTATCTAAGCTAAGGTTGTGATAGTCTATGTCTAATTTGATGTGTACTCGTATGATAGTTTAAAGATGTGTTTACTTAGGTTTTACTACTCCTTAATTATCTCCTATTGATGGTTGATTTGTCACGTCCTTATTCCTAGTTGCGTTGTGATTCTAAGGCTATAGGGCGTGCTTATTTCCCTAACTCTTTGAAACTACCAAAGGGTCTTGTTTACAAATCCTCTAGTGATTTATAGACGCCTACTCTACGGTTGTCCTTGAATACTTTATCCTACAATTACCTAGATAATTATATTCTAAAGTTCACAAAGAAATTTCAAGCATTAAGTACACAACGAATAATCTAGCGCACTCTAGATCATTAGTCAACTAGGATAAGTATCAACCAATCAATATTCAATAATTAAGTTTCATATTCCCTAAGCAAACACACAAATAAATTAGCCGGACATGGAGAACATGCAAGCATACACACAAATAATCAAAGACATAATTAAATTAATGAAGTAAATACTTATCTTGATGTATAATAGGGTTTAGAACCCTAAAATACTGCACAAGAAAGCCTTGGTTCGGTTTTAGGTTTTTACTCCAAAAGACTACACATCAAAACTGAAAAATTCGGATTCTATATATAAGATTACATCTGCGACGGCGTCACCTTATGTTTCGTGACGCCGTCGTGTCGCCGTCATTAGGGTTTCGTCTTGGCCACGTAAACCTTTCGACGGCGTCACCTTATGACTGTGACGCCGTCCCCTTCAGCTCTGACGCCGTCTTGGCTGCATCTAGGCCGTCTGAGTAGCGACGGCCTACTCCTTTAGAACCTGACGTCGTCCCTTGAAAACATGCAATTTTTCCTCTGAGCCGTCGCAAAATTCCTTCCCGACGGCGTCGCAGATATGCAGTGACGCCGTCGCCTTATGTTTCAGCAGCTTTGAGTGTCTCGATTCTGACTTTGGCCATTTTCTTCGTATATTCGCGCCTTTTCGTCCAAATAAGCATCATTCCAGCATTTTGCCTTCAAGAGACCTAAAAAGTGAAAAGGAACGATATTAAGCAATAACGGATACAGAAGTGATCGAATAAGGGCTTAAATGACCCCTCAAAAAGGTACCTTTTAAAACCTTATCAGCTACATGATCAAAAAGTATTAAAAAAAACACCATACGTATTACATATCCATTTTGAGTCATATGGAACACGTTTTGACCAAAATAAAACTATGAGAAACACAAATAACCAGACCATACTAATACCATCTAGTCCAAATCCAATAAATTATATTCGTTAGGCCCATGAAAAATGATAAGATATGGCCCATCTCATAATTTCGTTCTCTGAGGCCCATGAACACATAATCTAAATCAGACAAACCCTACACATTAGGGATATATAAAGTGCACATAAATCCTTTCAATCCCTAAAACTCAGTATACCTAATCTCTTTAACAAAATACCACACCTCCTCATAGCTAAAAGTGTTCCACAAACCCTAATATATCAGCTTCAATTACATAACACATACCACAAAAGTCACATATACCCAAATCACAGTCTAATACAACTTAAGCATAACCAAGTATCGAATCCCAGTTAACTCATGCGCATAACATCATGATATTAAAAAGAACTTCGCCACAGGGATGGCTTGAGGTTTGGAGATGGCTTCAAGATCTTGGAACAGTCTCGGGTAGGTATTCTTTGTTTTATGTTGTAACTGGTACGAACGAAAGGTAGGATAAAACTTGTAAAGTTTTGTTCTTTCCTTTAATAGGTTCGGATATAAAACGGGAATATTATTTCCACATGGATCGATGATGATGTGTTCACCAAAAAAAACATCTTTGAAAGATTAGTATAGAGTTGAACAGCTGAGATCCCTTGTACTTGGTTTCCTTATTTTGAGTCAATTGAAAAGTTTAAAGAAGGTTTTGGAGTTGATTGTTATGAGGTTAGAATAGAATGGGATTGTTGTTGGAGTTGGTTTTTGTTTCTGATCTGTTGATCATTTATGCTCGATTTCTTGACTGGAAAGACCATGTACTGATGATGGTTGTTATCTGAGGTCATGTGTTGTTTAGTAAATGGTATAGTTGTTGAGTCTTTCATTCATCTTCTTTTTCTTTTGACACAAGTCGCTACGACTAAGTCGCTAGACCAAGTCGCTACGACTAAGTCGCTACGATTAAGTCGCTAGACCAAGTCGCTATGACTAAGTCACTAGACCAAGTCGCTACGACTAAGTCGCTAGACCAAGTCGCTACCATGAGTAAAGACTCATGGCAAGTCGCTAACAGTTTTTATGAGTCAAGTTGCTATATGAATTATTTTTGTCAAGTCGCTATTAAGAACCATCTTCAAAGAAACCCAGAAAAACGTGACAAAAACTGCTACATATGACTGTTTTGACCCAGTTTGACCACGAGAACATGACCAGATTCATTGAAACTCATAAAAAGTGCATACAAAATGTTTCATTGACCCGTTTTGACCACTGTTTGACCACTATATTTCACAGCTTTTGGTACAAAAAATGTTCTAAGATACCACTGTTTGGACAATAAAGTTTGACACAAGACAGATTTGAGACCATCACGAGATATTTTTGACCAACAAGAAAGGATACATGAAAAACAGTTAAAGACTAAAACATATCAAAGTAGCAGCCAAAAACAAAAGCCAAAAACTTATGAAACAATTTTCCGACCAATAAAGATGATGCTAAGAACAGCCAAAAACATATCAAAGTAACTACACAAATCAACCCAACACAATAACCTTGGCTCTGATACCAATTGTAGGATCGTAATATTTATTGTGTTGAGAATTCGGGTGATCTTGGATGATCAAAATACATGTTTGCCATAGTTAGAGAGAAAGAGATGAGAGGGAGTTTCTTGGTAGAGAGTTGTAGCACAAATAAAATGTTAGATTGAATGAAAAGCTCCACCCCTTCCATGGATGGAAGGGGTATTTATACTTACAAACATAACGACCTCCTATCGGCCTGTGGATCAGGTATACAGTGGGTAACGACCCGTCCTTCCTCCACGGTGTTACACTACGCTAAACTAAACTAATAACTAACTAATAAATAGATAAATAACGTAACTAATGACAAGTCTACGAGCTAACTTATCCTAACATACTCCTAGGTTTTTATTGCAAAACCTTAAAAGAAGTATAATGTTATGATTATTACTTGCTCTTGAAAGACTTGTGTTTTCTTCCTTGTTTTTCTTCTTGGCCGAATATAGAGAGGAAAATGGGAGAGTTCTTGCAACTTTTCACCTTTTACTATGAGTATGTATGTGTCTAGTTTGTATAATAATAAGTATAATACATGTGTCAAGGCTAGGAAAGTGTATGTGTACAAGCTAGGGCTCAAGATTTTTATCAAAAACTTGGTGAGTCATGGGGAGGTCGGCAAGGGAATTTTGGGAATAAGGGGGTGTAATTTGAATGACTAAATGTATAAAAGGTTAAGTGTAGTGTATATTTGGTAAGTAAAATTAATTATTTAGTGTAGCGTTGGCTAGATATCGATTTTTACGGAACAAAATAAAATATATCGAAGTCATAAAAATTATAAAAATACATTTCTCACAAGAACTGAGTGAATAAATAATTATCGAGTAGTATTTACGAAAACCGTCGTAAATATATATATATAACAATTTATATACAAAATAAATTTAAACATCAGTTAAAATAATAATATAATTTTTATAGTCTTAAAATGAGTATAAAAATATATTAGGAAAATTTTTGGAAGTGTCGGATCAAATATTCAAAATAAATGATTATGCGATAGCGTTTATTTAATAGGAAAATAAACGTTAATGAAATATGCAAACCCATGCATGATCTAATATGATGCTGATGTTACTAATGATATGTAGACTAACTCTAGTCTATATGAAGTGTCCTCAATGATTTTTCATGAATTCGCAGCTAAACCCTTACGGTTACGCGAATTTGACACTCGTAAACTAAGTTTACAAAAAATGATGAATAGTGAAGCATGAATAGTGATTTTTCTCCGGGAATTAATAGTGTTTTGTAAATAGTAAAATTTTGAAATACACTCTCAAAATATCAAATCGACTTCAAAAATGATGAATAGTGAATTGATGAATATTAACCGGTGAATAGTAAATTTCCGAGATGAATTGTAAATTTGAGAAATGACCTGAAATTACAGGTTGTCATATTCGCCCAACCAAAAAGGAATTCAGTCCCTGAATTCAGTCCATGTTGGGTTCTACGGTGTTATCGGTGAAAAGGTGAGGATATTTGAGCCGCATTTGGTCTTCCCGTTCCCATGTAAACTCGGGACCTCTTCGAGAATTCCAACTAACTTTCATGATAGGAATACGACTTTGCTTCAACTGTTTTACCTCTCGGTCCATGATTTCTGCTGGTTCCTCCACAAAATTGAGTTTATCGTCCAGTTGAATTTCTTCTAATGGAATTACTAGTGATTCATCTGAAAGACATTTCTTGAGGTTTGAAACGTGAAACGTGTTATGTACATGGCTAAGTTCTGACAGAAGCTCGAGTCGATATGCTACAGGGCCGACTCTGCTCAAAATTTTAAATGGCCTAATGTACCTCGGGTTCAACTTCCTGCGTTTTCCGAATCGTACCACGCCTTTCCAAGGCGATACTTTCAACATAACCTTGTCGCCAACTTGAAATTCTAATGGTTTGCGTCGTACATCAGCGTAACTTTTCTGTCGGCTTCTGGCAGTTCGGAGTCTATCTCGGATCTGAACTATCTTTTCTGTTGTTTCACGAACCATTTCTGGTCCAGTGAGTTGCGCATCGCCAACCTCGGCCCAACAAACAGGTGATCGACACTTTTGACCATAGAGTGCCTCGAATGGTGCTGCTTTTATGCTGGTGTGATAACTATTATTGTAAGAGAATTCGATCAAGGGCAAATGGTTAGCCCAACCATTTCCAAAATCAATCACACATGCTCTCAGCATATCTTCTAATGTCTGAATCGTTATTTCTCTCTGACCATCGGTCTAAGGATGATAGGCAGTGCTCATTTCTAATTTGGTTCCAAATGAATCTTGCAATGATTTCCAGAAGTTTGAGGTGAATCGACTATCTCTGTCAGAAATGATGGAAATTGGTGCACCGTGCCTTAAGACTATTTCCTTGACATAAAGTCTAGTAAGTTGTTCCATGGAGTAAGTCTCTCTAATTGGTATGAAATGGGCTGATTTGGTAATACGATCAACAATTACCCAAATAGCGTCGTAACCACCTGATGTCTTAGGGAGTTTAGTGATGAAATCCAATGTAATGCGTTCCCATTTCCATTGGGGAATTTCTGGTTGCTGAAGTAATCCTGAAGGTTTCTGGTATTCAACTTTCACTTTAGAGCAAGTAAGGCATTTGCTAACATACGTGGCAATTTCTGCTTTCATGTTCGGCCACCAATAAAGTTTCTTGAGATCCTGATACATCTTATCAGAACCTGGGTGAATAGAAGACTCGTGCATAATCAACTCTTGTATCCCGCCATAACGTGGTACCCAAATCCTATCCTTGAAGCATAATACTCCGTCTGATCTCTTTACAAAGCCATTTGCATTCTCGGGCATACCATAGAGTTTTTCACTTGGTCAATTTTCCTCCTTGAGTGCCTCAATCTGAGCCTCGAGGATTTTTGATGGTAGAAGTGAACTAATCATCATTCCTAATGATCTGACTCTTAAAGGCTTATGTCTTTCTTTCCGGCTAAGAGCATCAGCCACAACATTGGCTTTCCCTGGGTGATATTTAATTTCACAATCGTAATCGCTAAGTAATTCCAACTAATGACGTTGCCTCATGTTAAGTTCCTTCTGATCAAGAACATATTGCAAACTCTTGTGGTCGGTAAACACTGTACACTTAGTACCGTAAAGATAGTGCCTCCAAATCTTGAGTGCAAAAACTACGGCTCCCAACTCAAGATCATGAGTGGTGTAATTTGATGAGTGTCTAAATACTCATCATTTTTGTACAATATAAACTGCAAAATCATCTGAAAACACTCAGAAACACATCAAAATGATCAAAATATCACAAATCAGTGTTTTATGAGTTTTAAATGCAAAAATATCAAAATCAGATGAAAAACATATCAAATTTGCAAAAATTGCAGTTTTAGTCCCCCAAGTTTCAAAAGTTGTCAAAAACAGTCCCTGAGCACAAAAAATTTCAAAAGAAAAATCACCAAAGGTCCTTTTTAAATCATAACTTGTCAAATTAAGTCCTTTGGTGAAAAATATGAAAAGTTTGAGAAAATTGCAAAAATGGTCCTCCAAGTTTGAAAATTGGCAAAATTAGCCCCTGGAAAATTGCAAAATGGCAATTTTGGTCCTTGTACTTTGTGAGATTGTCATTTTCAGCCCTTGGAAACAACTTTGTGAATTGGCAGCTCTGGTCCTTGAAGTTTCAGAATTTACACCTAAGGTCCTTATATTTATTAAGCCTAATACTAATTTTGGACCTTACCCCATTTTGGCCCCCTGTCATTTCCATTTTTGAACCCCCTGGATTATAATACTGCCCAAGTCAAACAATGTTTGACTAACACCCTACGCGCCAAACCACTCATCCTCTTCCCACTTGATTTCTGCAACACTTCTGCTACACTCAAGCCTTTCCTCACCTTATCCCTTCACATGCCCCCCCCTCCAAACATAAGAATCCAAATCTTTCACCTTTCCTACACTCAATCTCAACCCAGTTGTTAAATATCATTTCCCGCCAAAACCTTGTAAACGGCTATGATGATCCCTAATTATCCAAGGGTCAAAATTGTTGCTGGGATTTGAAGAAAGAGGTGAGAGAAACCTCTTGGGTGTATAAAAAGGCAAAAGGAAGCAACAAAGAAAGTAGTTAGTTTTTAGTTTTCATTTGTATGTCGTTTTCATTAGAAATGTCTTAGGTTTAATCTTAAAATGTAATTTATCAGTTTCAATGTATTGGATTTAAGATAACTAAGTATATGTAACCAAGTTTCAGTCCTAAATTCAAAGTTTTATTCAAGTTTCACAATTTCAGTTTACTGTTGCAAAAGCCATTTTCAATATCTTATTTCCAGGCTTTTAATAACTTATTCTCAAGTTTCAATAAGTTCATTTAAGTTTATTAAAGCTTTGGTGAAGCTCACAATTCAGTTTCAATGAAATTTGGGAAATGGTCAATATAAGTCAACTGCTGATGCATGTTTGGACTTGGTGATGATATGTGGTGATGCAGAGCTGAATGTTGTGGCATTTGGGTGTAATTAGCTTAGTTCAGTTTGCCATTATTTCTGGTTTAGTCAATCTGCATTGACTGCACATTATGCTGGACCTCATGTGAGCTCTTGTCTTTAATTTAAACTTGATTTGTTGTGTCTGCATTACTTACTCATTGTCTGTAGTTTATTAGTTTTAGTTTGTTATTTACTAGCTTAAGTAGGAATCTTGCTCTTGGTTACATAATTGCATTAGGATTTGACAGAGAAAACCTTTTTTGTTGCTTAAAGGACTGTTTGGATCAAGGGTTTAAATCTGTGTTTTAGGGTAAAACATAGGAGTAAATTAGTAGGTTTAAGCTTGTTTTAGGTTATTGCATTCATCTCAGTCCTTTGATTGCAACCAAAATCTCAATAAGTCAAAATTGCATCAATACTGTCTCATAGGCATATCTGTTGGATTTTCAACAGATTCAAACCTTATTTTGTGTTCATATTTCATAAGTATATCTTGCAATAGTTTCATTACACCTTATTACATCAAATTAAGTCTTTAAATTCAGCTGTAAAGTTCATAAAAGTCAATCTTCCATTTTTGCTAAAAAGTCAAAAGGTGCAAATGGCAGTTTTGAGCCAAATAGGACGAATTTTCACAAGCTCATTTCTGAGCCATTTTCTATGAAGCTTGTGGTTTTGAAAAGCTCTACTGGTCTAGTTTCTTATGAACATTTTTTCATAATTTTGTTAATTTTATACAAAGGTCAAAAGAGCTTGTCAATATTGGTCTAAGTGCCCTGTGCATGGCTTTGATTCTGCACAGGACTTTTCCAAGATTTGCAGACCTTGCACAAGTCTCATTTGAGCTTGTCTAGGTCTGTAATTTGGTTTACAAGTTCTCTACCAGGTCTTCTTTAAGTTCTAGCATTTTATTTCTAGTCTCCAGCTTATTCTTGTGCTTATTCCCATGTCCAAACCTGGTACCCCTTTAACAGTTTTCTGCCATAATCTCATAAACTTAAATATGTCTTAGCTTGCAATCAGTAGCTGTAGCTTGTTGATTCTTGTTTCATTTCAGTAATTTTAGCTTATTGTAGCTCCCTTTTCAGTTTGGTAGCTTTTGGATCTCTTTTGCTTATCAAAGTGCTTATTCCATTAAGCACTTGCACATCAGTTGCAATTCCTCCCACACAACCCTATGTTTTTCCATTTTTCATAGATTCCTAATATAATTTTAGACTTTTCCTGAAATTTTCAGATTTTTCTAAGTTAATTTGCTATTTTTCCTATTTTAAATGAGTTTTTAAGCATTTTTAATTAGTATTTAATATAAAAAATTAGTAAAAGGTTCAAAAAAATAATTTTTCTATTTTATTAAGTTAAGATAAATATAAAAACCCAAAAAAGTATTTTTCCATATTTTTCTTAGTTAAATTTGTATTTTTAAATAATTTAATTAGATTTAAATAGTATTTAATTCTTAGAAAATAGAAAAATAATCATAAAAATACAAAAATAGTTTTGAAAAGTCTATTTTGACATTTTAGAGTTTTCTAAGTCTTAATTTTATTTTTCTAGCTTTATTTCCTAATTTTTTGTATTTTAGGTAATTATTAAATAGTTAAAATAGTTTTTAATCAATAATAATTAATTAAATAGTTATAAAAATAATTTTCTTTTTCTAAAAATTTTCTTTTATCATTAGGATTGTAAAAATGTATTTTTCATATTTTTAGGACTTTTATTTCTCAGATTTCACGTTTTTATTTGTACGATTACGTTATTTTTATTTAAACGTAAGTTTTTCGTTATAAGTTTTAAACGTTCATCACTTTAAAAATAGTGATAGCGTTTATTTAATAGATTTTATCTTTTTAATTTCCTTTAATTTTCATTTTAGCCCTTGTAGTTTATGTCCTTTTTCCGTAGTTATAATAATTCTCAAATCTTCTTTTCCGTCCAAATCCCCCGATCACTATACGTGAGGTGATCCATTGCACAGCTCGCTGGGACATAACGACCCGGGGAAACACTGTACTCCTCAGATCTTCATTGATTTCGTGCTTGAGCTGTTTTAGGTTTTCTTACGCTTGCGTGAGAGAACTTGACGGTTTTGCGCGCATCAAAATTTTGGCGCCGCTGCCGGGGAGCTGTGCTGATTATCTTTCGTCTAGCAGATTAGTTATTTGGATATTCACTCTTTGTTCATACCATCCATCTGTATATGTTTACATTTTCTTATCCAAAAATACCAAAAATATTCTTCTCATTCCTCTTATTCGTTAATTCTATTTTTGCCGTTTAATTCTATTCTTCGTATCCTCTCAACCATTTGATTCTCTTCTTAATCCTCTATATGTTTAATTCTTATGTCGACATTCGTCAACTTCATCGTCAAATATGTGTGTGAGCGGTGTGGAGGTCCTAGTTCAAGCGAATTTTGCAATTCGTGCGAATTATCCATCAAAAATGCTTTTCAAAGTTATTTCGACCAACCGCCACAACCTGAAATACATTCTAATCTTGACAAACCAGTTCAAACGTCGGAGCTACCCCAAGCACCCATCGAGGATTACGAGGACAACCTCTTTGAATCTAGAGCCCGTAATCTAATCGAACAAATTTATGTCGACGAAAACAGGTCGAGAATTAGAATTGATTACGATGAACCCGTTCAAACACCGGTGACTAGCAAGAATGACTTGCCTAATCCTCACGTTTCTCAAGAACCAGAACCGGAGACCATAACGGAAGTGGTGGAAATTGCTAGCTCTCAGAGCACACCACTTGTCCCACCTCCTGATCTTTCTGAATGTTCTTCGAGACTTGATAGTCATCCGGATCACCATGTTGATTTTGTTGATTCTTTGGATAAACTGATTCCTCTTCATAATTATCAAATGCAATCGTTTATTCCTTGTGTCGGTTGTGGTGAGCCTCTCTTTGGTTCACCCTGTCGTTGGTGTACGTGTGTACAATGTGGTAATGATATTCATAACGGGAGTTGTTTGTTTTGTGGTTCGAGGAATTCATTTGATTATGATTCTAATCAAAACTCATTTAACGACTCCTCAAACTTTTCCCATTACCCACCACAGCCCGACTATTATTCATATAATCAACATTACTGTTGTGAATTTTGTGGAGGTCCTCACCAAGGATTTGAGTGTCAATCAGGAAACACGTTTGTCTATGAACAGTTTTCCAATGATGCTCAGAACTTTGGTTATGACCAAAATCCATATGATTCACCTATCCAGACTCAACAGTTTTACTGTTGTGAGTACTGTGGAGGTCCCCATTTCAGCTCTGATTGTCAAATAGGGAACCCAGTTCCTTGTAACAATCATGACTCTCACATATTTGAAAATTTCCAACCTCCACAGCACTATACGGTTCAAACTCCACCTGAGCCGTTGTCTCAAGAAATCTCCCAGGATCTTGAAACCGCAATGAAATCACTTAATGATATGATGCAAAACTTCAAGGATCAAGTGAGTGGTGAAAAGTCCATGGGAGAATTGCTAGCCGAAGAGCAAAAGGCCCGCCAATCTAGGGAAGAATCATTAGTCCTAGAGCAAGCAGCTCTAAGACGTTCCCAATTTCTTAAGGCAGCTCTTTATGATGATGACGAGGAGAGTTTTTATCCTTTTAAAAGTAATATTTCTCAACCCCCTCAGTCAGTTGATATTCCAGCAGTTGAGAATTCATCTCAAACAACTGCTATCACACCCGAGATTCACACTCACTCTCTTAACATGGGGGACGAGCATCTTAACACTGTTCCTGAAAAGGAATCGGACGAATTCATAAAGTCTAGTGTTGAGGATCTTGTCCCAATCCCAGGAGAGTCACAGGGAATTCTTGATCATGTGTGTGATATTCCTCCTCCTCTTATCTTCCAAAATGATCATGTTGAGATGTCCTCCGATTCTGATGATGATGATTCGTTATCTTGTGAAGACATCATTTATGTGGAAGACTCACCTTCTGAGCTTGTTAGCTTAGAAGAAGAGAATGATGAAGTTACTGACAATGAAATCAAAGATGAAGCTCTTCGAGCAACATTATTGAATGTCAGTCTTCTCATTTCTAAAATCGAGGCTTTCAAAGAGAAAACGATTTCATCTCCTATCCCCATTAAGGGTAGTGACATGCTTTCCGATGATTCTAATCCGGAAATGAAAGCCTCCTGTTTTGATAATATGGGAGAGAAGATTAGTGGCAGTACCACTTTTCATTCTCACAATTCTCTCCCCGATTATGAATCATGTACATTGGAGGAGTTCATCAGTGAACCCACTCTTATCAATTCTGAATATGATTCATTCACCTTTATGGAGTTCTCAGATGAACTCACTCATATCATATCTCCGCCGGAGTATGATAACTTCTACTTTGATCTAGACACACCCGAAATATGTCTAGACCAATTGAGCTTAACTGAGGAGATTCATGAAACTATGAATTCTCCTATTGAGAATGAAGAGTTAGTCATGATTTCTATCATGATTTTCTTTCTTTTCTTCATATATTCTGTCACTTCTCCTGTTCTTCACTCCTTCGGGAATGAAGACATTATCTTTGATCCCGGCATTTTCATGTACTATTATCTTGAGCCGGTTCTGTGTATATCTCATCGGTGTGGAACTTTCACGTACTTCAGTGTTTATCCAAACATTTTGAATGAAAGTCCGATGGAGATTGTTTCTTCCACTTTGCTTCCCCATGAACCAATGAATTCGGGGTCGAGTCAAGCTAGCGACTCGGTAATCAAAAACAGTAGCTTAACATGGGTTTTCACCCATGTGTTCCACCTAAGTGTGGGGGAGTGCCCCACATGTTAAAAAAAAAAAAAAAAAAAAAAAAAAAAAAAAAAAAAAAAAAAAAAAAAAAAATCTTCTTTCTAAATAATGGCCGTAGTATTTCCCTTTCACGTTCTTTGTTTCGGCATAACCGCCGGTACTTTGAATATTGAAGGCAATATTCATTTCTAAGTGTGGGGGGGAATTCTCACGAATTTTATCATATAATTATACCAATTCCCCCGTTTTGGCCAAAATTTTTTTTGGAGTAAGTGTTTTACACTTTCTCATCTGGTTATCAGTCCGCCATGTCTGTAAGACAAAAGGATTGGCTAATCCAGGAGCAAACGGCTCTTGGTAAAGATTTCTCAAATCCGTTTATATGGCTTGCAATTTGCCCAAAATTGTATGGTATTCAGCTCACCATATCCTAAAAAGTGAAGAGTTGGCTAGCCCGCAAGATTATGGCTTGTGGTAAAGGCAGTGGAAAAACCATAATTGGTAATCAGCTCACCAAAGATAATATTGATAATTTATCTAAGAGTTGGCTAGTCCAGAGCAAACGGCTACTGGTAAAGACAAAATCAAATCCGTTGAAAGCTGGTGGTTTGCTCAAAATCACATGGTTATCGGTGTACCATGGTTCTTACTTGAACTGAAACATTTGGCTACTCCAGAAGTAATGGCTTTTGGTAAAGAGTTTAAAATCCATTATGTTTTCTCAAATCATTGCTAGGGACTAGCAATATCTCAGTGTGGGGGATTGATGAGTGTCTAAATACTCATCATTTTTGTACAATATAAACTGCAAAATCATCTGAAAACACTCAGAAACACATCAAAATGATCAAAATATCACAAATCAGTGTTTTATGAGTTTTAAATGCAAAAATATCAAAATCAGATGAAAAACATATCAAATTTGCAAAAATTGCAGTTTTAGTCCCCCAAGTTTCAAAAGTTGTCAAAAACAGTCCCTGAGCACAAAAAATTTCAAAAGAAAAATCACCAAAGGTCCTTTTTAAATCATAACTTGTCAAATTAAGTCCTTTGGTGAAAAATATGAAAAGTTTGAGAAAATTGCAAAAATGGTCCTCCAAGTTTGAAAATTGGCAAAATTAGCCCCTGGAAAATTGCAAAATGGCAATTTTGGTCCTTGTACTTTGTGAGATTGTCATTTTCAGCCCTTGGAAACAACTTTGTGAATTGGCAGCTCTGGTCCTTGAAGTTTCAGAATTTACACCTAAGGTCCTTATATTTATTAAGCCTAATACTAATTTTGGACCTTACCCCATTTTGGCCCCCTGTCATTTCCATTTTTGAACCCCCTGGATTATAATACTGCCCAAGTCAAACAATGTTTGACTAACACCCTACGCGCCAAACCACTCATCCTCTTCCCACTTGATTTCTGCAACACTTCTGCTACACTCAAGCCTTTCCTCACCTTATCCCTTCACATGCCCCCCCCTCCAAACATAAGAATCCAAATCTTTCACCTTTCCTACACTCAATCTCAACCCAGTTGTTAAATATCATTTCCCGCCAAAACCTTGTAAACGGCTATGATGATCCCTAATTATCCAAGGGTCAAAATTGTTGCTGGGATTTGAAGAAAGAGGTGAGAGAAACCTCTTGGGTGTATAAAAAGGCAAAAGGAAGCAACAAAGAAAGTAGTTAGTTTTTAGTTTTCATTTGTATGTCGTTTTCATTAGAAATGTCTTAGGTTTAATCTTAAAATGTAATTTATCAGTTTCAATGTATTGGATTTAAGATAACTAAGTATATGTAACCAAGTTTCAGTCCTAAATTCAAAGTTTTATTCAAGTTTCACAATTTCAGTTTACTGTTGCAAAAGCCATTTTCAATATCTTATTTCCAGGCTTTTAACAACTTATTCTCAAGTTTCAATAAGTTCATTTAAGTTTATTAAAGCTTTGGTGAAGCTCACAATTCAGTTTCAATGAAATTTGGGAAATGGTCAATATAAGTCAACTGCTGATGCATGTTTGGACTTGGTGATGATATGTGGTGATGCAGAGCTGAATGTTGTGGCATTTGGGTGTAATTAGCTTAGTTCAGTTTGCCATTATTTCTGGTTTAGTCAATCTGCATTGACTGCACATTATGCTGGACCTCATGTGAGCTCTTGTCTTTAATTTAAACTTGATTTGTTGTGTCTGCATTACTTACTCATTGTCTGTAGTTTATTAGTTTTAGTTTGTTATTTACTAGCTTAAGTAGGAATCTTGCTCTTGGTTACATAATTGCATTAGGATTTGACAGAGAAAACCTTTTTTGTTGCTTAAAGGACTGTTTGGATCAAGGGTTTAAATCTGTGTTTTAGGGTAAAACATAGGAGTAAATTAGTAGGTTTAAGCTTGTTTTAGGTTATTGCATTCATCTCAGTCCTTTGATTGCAACCAAAATCTCAATAAGTCAAAATTGCATCAATACTGTCTCATAGGCATATCTGTTGGATTTTCAACAGATTCAAACCTTATTTTGTGTTCATATTTCATAAGTATATCTTGCAATAGTTTCATTACACCTTATTACATCAAATTAAGTCTTTAAATTCAGCTGTAAAGTTCATAAAAGTCAATCTTCCATTTTTGCTAAAAAGTCAAAAGGTGCAAATGGCAGTTTTGAGCCAAATAGGACGAATTTTCACAAGCTCATTTCTGAGCCATTTTCTATGAAGCTTGTGGTTTTGAAAAGCTCTACTGGTCTAGTTTCTTATGAACATTTTTTCATAATTTTGTTAATTTTATACAAAGGTCAAAAGAGCTTGTCAATATTGGTCTAAGTGCCCTGTGCATGGCTTTGATTCTGCACAGGACTTTTCCAAGATTTGCAGACCTTGCACAAGTCTCATTTGAGCTTGTCTAGGTCTGTAATTTGGTTTACAAGTTCTCTACCAGGTCTTCTTTAAGTTCTAGCATTTTATTTCTAGTCTCCAGCTTATTCTTGTGCTTATTCCCATGTCCAAACCTGGTACCCCTTTAACAGTTTTCTGCCATAATCTCATAAACTTAAATATGTCTTAGCTTGCAATCAGTAGCTGTAGCTTGTTGATTCTTGTTTCATTTCAGTAATTTTAGCTTATTGTAGCTCCCTTTTCAGTTTGGTAGCTTTTGGATCTCTTTTGCTTATCAAAGTGCTTATTCCATTAAGCACTTGCACATCAGTTGCAATTCCTCCCACACAACCCTATGTTTTTCCATTTTTCATAGATTCCTAATATAATTTTAGACTTTTCCTGAAATTTTCAGATTTTTCTAAGTTAATTTGCTATTTTTCCTATTTTAAATGAGTTTTTAAGCATTTTTAATTAGTATTTAATATAAAAAATTAGTAAAAGGTTCAAAAAAATAATTTTTCTATTTTATTAAGTTAAGATAAATATAAAAACCCAAAAAAGTATTTTTCCATATTTTTCTTAGTTAAATTTGTATTTTTAAATAATTTAATTAGATTTAAATAGTATTTAATTCTTAGAAAATAGAAAAATAATCATAAAAATACAAAAATAGTTTTGAAAAGTCTATTTTGACATTTTAGACTTTTCTAAGTCTTAATTTTATTTTTCTAGCTTTATTTCCTAATTTTTTGTATTTTAGGTAATTATTAAATAGTTAAAATAGTTTTTAATCAATAATAATTAATTAAATAGTTATAAAAATAATTTTCTTTTTCTAAAAATTTTCTTTTATCATTAGGATTGTAAAAATGTATTTTTCATATTTTTAGGACTTTTATTTCTCAGATTTCACGTTTTTATTTGTACGATTACGTTATTTTTATTTAAACGTAAGTTTTTCGTTATAAGTTTTAAACGTTCATCACTTTAAAAATAGTGATAGCGTTTATTTAATAGATTTTATCTTTTTAATTTCCTTTAATTTTCATTTTAGCCCTTGTAGTTTATGTCCTTTTTCCGTAGTTATAATAATTCTCAAATCTTCTTTTCCGTCCAAATCCCCCGATCACTATACGTGAGGTGATCCATTGCACAGCTCGCTGGGACATAACGACCCGGGGAAACACTGTACTCCTCAGATCTTCATTGATTTCGTGCTTGAGCTGTTTTAGGTTTTCTTACGCTTGCGTGAGAGAACTTGACGGTTTTGCGCGATCATAATTCTTCTCATGAACCTTAAGTTGTCGAGAAACATAAGCTATCACTTTCTCGTTATGCATTAACACAACTCTAAGCCCCTTGTCTGAAGCATCGTAGTATACAATGAAGTTTTCTCTTCCTTCGGGTAGTGCCAAAATTGGCGCACTGCAAAGTTTTTGCTTCAATAACTGAAAGGCAGCTTCTTGTTTCTTTCCCCATTCGTACTTCTGGTTTTTCTGTGTCAACTTGGTCAAAGCTTTAGCTATCTTAGAAAAACCTTCAATGAACCTTCTGTAATATCCGGCAAGTCCTAAAAATTGATGGATCTCCGTAGGAGTTGTTGGGGTAGCCCAATCTCTTACGGCCTTGATCTTTGCAGGGTCAACTTGTAATCCTTGACTATCAATGACATGACCAAGAAATTGTACTTTTCGGTTCCAAAAATCACACTTCAAAAATTTCGCATACAATATGTCCTTTTTTAGTAGTCCTAAAATCGTTCTTAGGTGCAGTTCGTGCTCTTCTTTGTTCTTTGAGTAAATCAATATGTCGTCGATAAATACTATCACAAACTTATCCAAATACGGTTTGCACACCCTATTCATTAGATCCATGAATACTGCAGGTGCATTGGTTAATCCGAACGACATTACTTGAAACTCATAATGACCATAACGAGTTCTAAATGATGTTTTCGGGATATCCTCCTCCGGAACTCTAAGTTGATGGTAACCTGACCTCAAGTCAATCTTTGAGTAGATACTAAAGCCTTGCAACTGATCGAACAAGTCGTCAATCCTAGGAAGTGGGTAACGGTTCTTCACCGTTAACTTGTTTAGCTCTCTATAATCTATACACATTCTGAAAGATCCATCTTTCTTCTTCACAAACAAGATCGGTGCTCCCTAAGGCGAGGAACTAGGTCTAATGAATCCTTTGTCTAAAAGTTGTTGCAACTTGTTAGACAACTCCTGCATCTCTGATGGTGCTAATCGGTAAGGTGCTCATGCAACTGGTGCAGCTCCTGGCAGTAAGTCAATCTGAAATTCTACTTGATGTTCCGTGGAAGTCCTGGTAAGTATTCAGGAAGGACTTCAGGAAATTCTCGAACAATCGGTACATCCTCAAGTCGCCTCTCTTCCCACTTCTTTTCTGTTATATGTGCTAAGAAAGCATAACAACCCTTCTTTATGCACTTCTCGGTTTTGATGCATGATATAATACTAAGTCTAGTTCCACTTCGTTCTCCACGAATGATCAAAGTTTTGCCATTGTATTGAAGATGAACAACTTTTCCATCACAAATGATTCTTGCACGATGTTTGGATAACCAATCCATGCCGATAATGACGTCGAAACTACCAAGTTCTACGGGCATAAGGTCTATATTGAATGGATGATTTAGGAAATTGAGAGTGCAACCACGAACAATGGTGTCGGAACTAACTAAGTTACCTTTAGCTAATTCAATGTTGTATGAAGTGTCTAATGTGGTTGGTTTGATATTGAGTAAAGGTGCAAATATAGTGGACACAAAGCTTTTATCGGCTCCCGAATAAAATAAAACTGATGCATAACGATTATTGATAAGGAACGAACCCGTGACAACATTCGGGTCCTCCTTTGCTTCTCCTCCTCCCATAACATAGGCTCTTCCTTGCACCATTCCACCTTTATTCCTTTTCCCTTGATTCTTCCACTTTGGACAGTCCCCCTTGTAGTGTCCCCTCTCTCTACAACCAAAACATGTCACTAGCGGTTTCAGATTTTCCATCACAGCTGGAAGCTTGCATTCTTTGGTTTGATGGCCCACTTTCTTACAATTCCCGCATAGATTAGGGCAACAACCTGGATTATGATGACTTTGACACTTCTCACACTTAGGTAAATTTCCCGTGTAACCTTTCCTTTCCTTTGGGCCTGCAGCATAGGCCTTAGCAACTTCTTGTCTCTTTGGTGGTTGTTGAGTAACATTGCCACCTCGGTTATTGTCCCACTTTCTCTTGTTGTTGTTATTGTTGTAGTTGGTGTAGTTGTTTCGATTGTTATTGTAGTTGGTGCGGTTGTTGGTATTGTTGTTGCGGTTGGTGTTGGTAATGTTTCCCCTCTTCACAACTTCTGCCATGAGTTTCTAAGATACTCGGATAGATTCTTCCAATGTTTGCGGATCAAAAGAAATCACATCACCTTGAATAATTTGCGGAAGTCCTCCGATGAAACTTTCCAGTAGTTTCTCATTGTTCGAAACCATAGATGGACATAGAGCAGCCAACTCTTGAAACCTCCTGATGTAGGTATCGATGTCATAACCAACAGTCACTAGCTCATAAAATTCCGTTTCCAACTTCTTCACCTCAGTATGCGGACAATACTTCTTAGTCAACAACCTCTTGAATTGATCCCATGTAAGCTTGTAAGCATTTTCCATTCCCATAGGCTGTGCATAAGAATTCCACCATGACATTGCCCCATCTAAAAGTGTACTAGTAGCGAACTTAACCTTGCAATCATCTGGGCAATTGCATAGAAGAAACACAGACTCCATCTTCTCAAACCAACGGATCATAGCAGTGGCCCCTTCTGTGCCTTTGAACTTCGTGGGATCACCTTAAAATCCTTGTACGAACAATTTCGAACTCCAGACCCTCCTGCAGTCCATGCAGCAGTAGCAAGTCTGGCAGCTTCAGCAGCAACCGCAAGTCTAGCAGCTTCAGCAGTTGCCGCAGCCTCGACAGCATTAGCAAGCCTAGCAGCTTCAACAGTAGCCGCAGCCTCGGCAGCAGTAGCAAGTCTAGCAGCTTCGGCAGTAGCCGCAGCCTCAGCAGCAAGTCTGGCAGCTTCGGCAGCAGCAGTCACTGTTGCTCGCTCTTTCCTTAGTGCCTCGGCTATACTATCCTTTATATACGTTAGGATAGAAGCTTGTGTCATTTCGGGTGCAGCATTCTTTGGCGCCATAACTCTTCAAAACCATAAGATAAAACAATGATGAGAATCCATAAGTAGAAATAAACATTACACATAAATATACACAACCACAACATGCATAATATAAATAAAATCACAACGAAACAACCACAAAATATCACAAATATAATCACAACACACGTGAATAATATACATGAAAATTTCGGCCTACATGGACCGATATCATAGATAGCACAACCATTCCTACATATTAGAGTCAACACTTGATACATTTGTTTGTACAACAACCAAAAGACTACAAGTTCTTTAAACTATGTCACACACCTCGTGACTAGGATAATAGTAGTAAAAACTAACATGATACAAGTCTAATCTTGGCATCTCCTGGTGCTCTGCCTGATCGATCCTGAAGCTCTCGGACCTGTGCAGTCAAACTAACAACCATATCCGTCAAATCACTAATCTGACGCTGAGTAGTAGCATCCCTACTCTCCAAAGTAGCAATACTTGCACGTGCTAATGCTAACTCATGAGACTGTCGCTGTAGCTTATCCTATGACATCTGAGCTCTATCAAACAACTCTGGCATCTCCTGCCTCAGCTCTGTAATGTGCTCACGGTTTTCTAGCTGTCTAGTCTCCAACCCTTGATAAGAAACATCAATGGAAACCCTACCTATCACTAAACCCTCTATCTCCTCCTCTATCGCCTCAACTCGACTCAAAGGAATCTCCTATAACTGTCCTAAAACCCTGTCAATCTGTACCTGCTGATGATCTAGTCGTGTCTCTAGTGTGGTAATAGTAGGCTTGTTGGAATCACTCCTAAACAGTATTTCAAGTATTTATATTTCATATGTAATAGGTAGCTTTATATGGCCTTTATGTTTGTTTAAGGCCTAGCTTATGTAGAAGGCCCATAAGCTAAGGCCCATGCCCAATAAGGAATAGGGAAGGAGAGGGAGTGTTGCCCTAGCTCCTTGCCTATAAATACAATGTAATAACCCTCACTTGAGGGTTGGTTGTTCAAGTTCTTTTCTTTCACATACATCTACGCATAACCGGTCTTGTATTTCGTGTGTGTGTGCTTGAATCTTGTTCAATCGCCTTATCTCTTTCTATATTACTTGTGTTTTTAAAACTAGTGACCTAACAGTGGTATCAGAGCCAGGTTTAGTGAATAAGCTTACGCGTAGAAATCCTACGCATAAGATTCACTTTACGCGTAAACCTAGTTCTACGCATAAGGAAATTCTACGCCTAACTTGTGTCTACGCATAACTTTAGAGTATTTTCCCTGCTTACGCGTAAGCTAAATCCTACGCGTAACTTCTATTTGTTACGCGTAACTTTGGTGTTTTTACGCATAAGTGCTACTTGGTTCTTGTCTTTTCTACGCCTAAGGAAACTTCATCAACAAAGGTTCATTCGACTACAAAGATCCATTTTTACTACACAAGTTTATCAACATGTCTCAACCACCATACTCTAACTATTTCCCTCACACTTATAATCATCAACAACAACAACAACAATTAACTCCACAACATCAACAATGGAATCAACAACAAGCTATTTATCAACAACAATTTAATCAACAACATAATCCACAAATTGGTGCAATTCCACCACCACAAATGGTTCAAACACCACCAAGCCTTCAAGTTCAACCCTACACTAATGATTTCAATCAACATCCATCAAGGAACACTATGAAGGAACCCACTTGGTTTGCAAAGATGTGTGAAGCTTTAAGCAGCCAACAATCAATTCATGAAGCTGGATCACTTGATAGACCTCCAATGCTCACTCCAGGAAACTACGATCAATGGGTGATAAGGTTCTTTAGGTTTTGTGATCTGAAGAAGCCACATGGAAAGTTCTTAAAGAAGGTTATCTTGGAAGGTCCATTTGAGATGCCTACTGTCATTGTACCCGAAGATCCAACTGCTGTTCCACCAAGAAATGAACAAACCAACATTGCTACTGTTGCAGATCTAAATGCTACAGAACTTCTACACTATGAAGCTGATGAACTTGCAATGGAATACATCCTCTTAGGATTACCAAACCCAATTCTTCGTAGTGTTGATGCTCAAAAGACTGCACAAAAAATGTGGGATCATATTCGTCTTCTTATGGAAGGATCTGTACTCAATCAGGAGGATTTGGAATCCAAAATTTACTTGGCTTATGAACACTTCATGATTGAACCTGGAGAGACACTAGAGTCCTATCATCATCGATTTTCAGACATCATCAATGATTTGGATAAACACAACATCATCATGCCAAGAATTGCAGTGAATACTAAGTTCCTGAGTAGTCTTGGTCATGAATGGGAGAAGTATGTCATTTTTCTCCGTCAAGCGAAGAATATGCATCATTCTACTTATGGATTGTTGTACGATTACTTGAAGCCTCATGAAAAGGAAGTTGATCGGGAAAGGATTCTCCGTGCTCAAATTGCTAAACAGTCACATCCGGATAATCAACAACTTGCCTTGTATGCTCAACAGAATTATCCCTCTCAACCAGCAACACAACCAACTGCTTCAAACACACCTTCACAGCAACAACCTCAACAAGATCAATTGGTTCCATACAACAACAATGCTCAAGCATATGTCAGTGAAGCGACTGAGGAAATTGATCCGTTCGAAGCATTGCAACAAGGATTTGTGATGATTGCTAATGCTTTTGGCCGTTACACCAACAAATCCAACAATCGTATTCGTTCCTCATCTAACACACGGACTCAAGCTGTTGTGAACAATGGACGTGTTGAAGTTCAGAATCGTGATTATGGTCGTCAGATGGGCGGTGGTCAAGGGTTTAATGCTGTGGGTAGGAATAACAACAGAGCTCAAGTGGTGGAATAGGGAAATGCTTAGAATCGGTTAAATGGTCTTAGATGCTACAACTGCAATGAGAAGGGACACCTGGCTAATGCATGCCCAAAGCCAAGGACTAGGGGCAGTGCTTTTTTCAAAGAGGCTTTACTTTTGGCTCTTAAGGATGAAGCTGGTGGATCTCTCACAGACAAAGAACAGAGCTTTATGGAAGATGCAGACTCAGATGATGATATGGAGGACTTGCAGGCCAATGCAGCTGTTATGTTGATGGCTAATATGCAAGAGTTACACATGAGTGAAACAGGCCCAGTGTATGACACTGATGGCTTGTCTCAGGTACCCGAACAAACCATCATCATATCTGAACTAATATCTCCGCCAATATCTGAATCTGGCAAGGCTCAGAATGATCAAAATGAGTCATCTACATCTCATTCTGACGATTTTCAAATAAACCCCGTAGTTACATTTGACGATCAAGATGACTTTATGGTTTCCCTTGATAATTAAATTGACTCCGTGGTTATACTTGAGGATCTAAATAATGATCATGTTGTGACTCACGTTGAACACGATGAACCTTTGCCTCATCCAGATCTTGTTCTGTTAATTAAAGACCAACAATCCCAAATTGCTGAATGTGTTGCATTAAATCAAACCTTAAAAAGTAAAAATGCACTGTTAACCAAGGATTTTGAATGCTTACAAATGCAACTCAACTATTTCAAAACTCAAGACAACCGTGAAAAAGGTTTTGAAGCCGCTTTTGCAAAATCTCATCAAAACGAAAAATATTTAGAGAAACAGATGCGTGATCTAGCCGCTTCGAAGAATGCTTTGTTGTCTGAATTAGAACAACTGAAACATGAACATAAAAAGCAAATTAACGCTCTCACCTTGGAAAATCAAAAAGCTAAGGCTGAGTTGTTAACTTGTCAAAAACAGTTCTCCGCATACAAAAAGCATTCAACGAATCGGGTCGATGACCTTCTTGAAGAAATTATCGGCTTGCAAAACAAACTTAAAGAGTTTAAAACTGTTGTTTACAAACATGGTGAATCAGTAACAGCTATTGAAAAGTTTACCTTAAAACCCAATCCAAAAGGATATGGAAAAAATCTAGCTGATTACAAACCAAAGCTTTCACTAAAAACATTCAAACCAACTCCTGAAGTTTCCAGTGCAGAATACAAAATTGATAATACTGTTATGAGTGTTGTTGAATATCATCGTCAAGAGGAATTAGATGCCGAAGACGAGAGTCGATCAAAATTAAAAAATGTTGTTTACAACAAACCTTTTAATTATAAAAACGCGATCACTTTCGTCACACCAACGGATTCTTCTAACACACCAAGGTTCATCATCAAAACACCTGAGTCTTCTAATGTTAATCCCAAAACAGATTATGCACAAACTTATGGTCCTTTACCTTCAATTAGTGAAGTAAACTCAAAACCTGAAAATCGAAATATTCTTAGATATTTTGACATTTTCATGGCTGACCTCAAAATTTTACAACATGAGATAGAATATCGTTCTGAAATCAAAATTGAACACTTTCAATCGCCTCTGGCGCGAGAACAAAGAGACATTTTTCAGAAAAATCTTTTACCTAATGTTAAAAACTTGAAAAGTTGCGCATTAGCCTGGGAACGGGATTTTCACAAGGAACTTGGAACTATGAAGGTCGTTTTCGAGAAAACAGAAACATTTATTTCCAATACTAAACGTAAAAAGAAACTTTTGAGAAAAGATGTTGATCGACTCTTGGAAGACCTTATCTGTGCTGATGTCCATAATGTTGTGTTGTTTCATTCTTTGCCATATGCATCTGATCATATCTCTGCTGATATTGTTGAAAATGTTGTAACTGTTGAGAACACCGATAATGTGCTTCAGATCGAGTCTTTAAAAGCTGAAAATACACGATTACTCAACGAAATTTACAATGCAAAACGTCGTCTTCATTGGTGTGAAAAAGATATTCACAATCATCAACTTAGTTTTCAAAAGAAAATCGCTCAGTTGAGTGCAAAATCTTCTGATCCTAAAATTGAGCAACTGGATTATCAAAACGTGTCTTTGAAAAGTCAAATTTTTAAATATGAACAAGAACTTGTAAAAGTTAAACAGGAATATGCTGTCATATTTGATTTACTCAATAAGACTCGTCATGAAGCATCTAACGAACTTGATCACTATCTTGCTCACACTAGAGAAGTCATGAATTTTGCTGGTAATATTCGTTCTGAAAATCAAGATTTGATTCACAATATCTCTAAGTTAAGGGAAATGTTAGGAAAGTATGAACAACTTCCGCCTACCGTGATTAAGAGATTAGCACCAGTCACACTTAGTAATCGTGAACCAAGAATCCCTACTGCCAAATCACAAGTTGCTAATGTGTTTCCCTCTACTGAAACAGGAATAGTTGCGTCTTTTCCAAACGTCCGCACTTCACAGCCTAGGAGCACTCAATCGAAGAATAGGAAGTTGCGACCTAAGAAAATATCAATAAGGAATGCTAAAGTAGAAGAACACCCTAGGACTCTGAATAAGACTCATGTTGCTTCCACTATAAATGTTGCGTCTGGCAAATGTAATAGAAATAGTGATGTAACGAATGCTAAACAGTTAAGTACTTTTGATATTCAGTCTGATGCACCTTGTGTTATTTATCGGAAGAGTATGAATTCTGATTGTCATGACAAATGTGTTGCTAAAGCTATAATCTCTCGACTACGGAATCCTAAGAATTGGAATATCTCTAGGCCCACTAATCATTCTAAGTCTGTGCTTGGTAGACCGCCTTCTTTAGATTCTAAGGCAAACTTTGATGTCACTGTAGCTCCAGTTTCACCTCCTAAGAATGTAGTACCACCCAGTGCATTCACTAAGACTAAAGCAAAGAGTAGTTATAGATGGCAGAAATGGATATATAACACACTAGGATTTAAATGGATGCCTAAAATTATTAATGTGTGTATGTCTAATATACCTGCTTCGGAACCCTCTAACATTTCGGGTTCCACATCTACTTCTATTCCATCTGTGTCGTCTGTGTGTAATGCAGGTGATACAGATCATTCTCTGGATTGTTGATAGCGGATGTTCCCGACACATGACAGGCAACCTTAAACTGTTATCAAACTTTATTGCAAAGTTCATTGGCACTGTCAGGTTCAGGAACGTTCACTTCGCAGCTATCATGGGCTACGGAGATTATGTCAATGGGAACATCGAAATCAGCAGGGTTTACTATGTGGAAGGCCTCGGTCACAATCTGTTTTAAGTAGGTCAATTTTGTGATGGAGATTTGGAGGTTGCTTTCCAGGAAACTTGTTTCATTCGTGATCTACAAGGAAATGACCTTATGTCTGGCTCACGTAATTCTAGTCTCTACACTATCTCTATGCAAGACATGGTTGCTTCATCTCCCATCTGCTTACTTTCAAAGGCAACATCCACAAAATCCTGGCTATGGCACCGTCGTCTTTCACATCTAAACTTTCAAACCATCACCAACCTTGCTCGACACAAACTAGTTGAAGGTCTCCCACGATTCCGATATTCAAAAGATCACCTTTGCTCAGCCTGTGAACAAGGGAAAAGCACTCGTGCTCATTTTCCTTCAAAGGTGGAACACAGCTCTCAGCATGTGCTACATCTTCTTCACATGGATTTGTGTGGCCCAATGCGCGTGCAAACGATCAATGGCAAACGCTACATCTTAGTAATTGTTGATGACTACTCACGATGGACTTGGGTCAACTTTCTTCGTAGCAAAGACCAAGCTCCACAAATGATCATCACCTTTCTCATAAAAATACAGGTTCAGCTCCGCAACACCGTTAGGCTAATTCGGACAGACAAAGGAACTGAATTTGTTAACCAAACCCTTCGTGAATTTTATGAGAAAGTGGGAATTCAGCATCAAACATCTATTGCACGTACACCTGAACAAAACGGAGTTGTTGAAAGACGAAACCGAACGTTAGTGGAAGCTGCAAGAACAATGTTAATCAATGCTAAACTTCCAGATTACTTATTGGCAGAAGCCGTATCTACTGCATGCTACACTCAAAACCGTTCTATGATCACAAAACGCCACAACAAAACACCTTTCAAGCTTGTCCACAACCATAAACCGAATCTCAAACACTTTCATGTATTTGGATCCCTTTGCTATCCGAATAATGATCGTGATGATTTTGGAAAACTCAAAGCCAAAGCCAACATTGGAGTCTTTATTGGATATTTTGAGAATTCTAAAGGTTACCAGATCTGGAATCGTCGTACAAAACAGGTGATGGAAACGATTCATGCTCATTTTGATGAACTCACGGAAATGGCTTCTGAGTATAACAGCTTAGAACCCAGTCACAACCGTTTAAACTTCCCTCAACCCCCATCATCAGCTGAACAAAGCCCCCAGCTAACTCGTCAACAAATGGAAAGGTTATTTGCTCCTCTGTTCTGTGACGATATTGATGAACGTGCTCCAGGTGTATCTACTGTTTCCGCTGCACAACCTGATAATATTCCTATACCTGATACACCTGCTACAACAACTACTGTTGACAATGCACCTACACCAGTTGACTCCAACACAACAGTTGAACACACCGCTTCCAACAATGATGAACAAGCTGATGATATTCTGAATGAAGTACCCCCTCCTGCAGATTTTGATCCAAATGCGTTCTTCAACCCGTTTGCTAATGAGACTGCTGCACCAGATGTCGCGGAATCTTCAACAAACCATTTGAATCCTCAGAATCTGCACAATGTATACCAACATCAACCCTCTACACACCGATGGACAAAAGTCCATCCTCTGGCTAACATTATTGGCAACCCGAATCAACCAGTCATTACGAGACAACGTCTTCACACAGACGGTGAACATTGCATTTATGCACTCACTGTCTGCCAATCTGAGCCTAAAAACATTAAAGACGCAATGACAAAAGACAACTGGATTGAATCCATGCAGGAAGAACTCAACCAATTCAAACGTCTTGAAGTATGGGAACTACGTCATTGGTCTAAAATGGATTTGGAAAAATAAATTGGATGCTGAAGGGAACGTCATCCGAAACAAGTCACGTCTAGTTGCTAAGGGTTATCGTCAGGAAGAGGGAATTGACTTTGAAGAATCTTTTGCTCCGGTTGCTCGTCTTGAGGCTGTTCGGATATTTCTCGCGTTTGCGGCTCATATGAATATGACGGTCTTTCAAATGGATGTCAAAACTGCGTTTCTCAACGGACAACTGAAAGAAACGGTTTATGTCAGCCAACCCGACGGATTCGTTAATCCAGAGTGCCCGAACCATGTCTACAAACTGAACAAAGCTCTTTATGGTCTCAAACAAGCCCCTCGGGCATGGTACGATAAGCTATCATCTTTCCTCATTGCCAATAATTTCACCAAAGGCTCGGTTGACCCAACTCTTTTTACACAATATCACGGGGCACATATCTTAATTGTTCAAATTTACGTGGATGACATCATTTTTGGGTCGACACATAAAAAGTTTTCAACCACTTTTGCAAAACTAATGAAGAAAAATTTTGAAATGTCCATGATGGGTGAACTTACGTTCTTTCTAGGACTGCAAGTTCATCAATCACCCCGTGGTATTTTCTTGAGTCAGTCCAAATATGCCCTTGAACTGTTAAACAAATTTGGAATGACAACCTGTGACACTTATGCCACACCAATGGCTCATACCAAGAAGTTAGATGCTGATTTACATGGGAAATTAGTTGACCCTACCAAATACCGAAGTATTATTGGGTCTCTCATGTATCTAACAGCTAGCAGACCTGATATTGTCTTTGCCGTTTATCTATGCTCCCGTTATCAGTCGCGACCAACTGAAACCCACCTCTCTGAGGCTAAAAGAATCCTCCGATACATCAAGGGAACCATTAACTTGGGGATCTGGTATCCGAAGGATTCTGGTTTTGAACTAATCGCTTTTTCAGACGCTGATCACGCAGGATGCTTAGACTCAAGGAAAAGTACTTCAGGAGCTCTACAATTTCTCGGTGATAAAGTGGTGTCTTGGCAATCAAAGAATCAGGATTGTACATCGCTGTCATCAACCGAAGCAGAATATGTAGCCATGTCTGCATATTGTGCTCAAGTCATCTGGATGAGAACACAACTCAAAGACTATGGTTACGTATTTGACAGAATCCCGATGTACTGCGACAATCGGAGTGCCATTGCGATCTCGTGCAACTCAGTTCAGCACTCAAAATCAAAGCACATCGATCTTCGCTATCATTTCATCAAGGACCACATGGAACAGGGTACCGTTGAATTATACTTTGTGGGTACAGAATACCAATTGGCAGATCTTCTCACCAAAGCCTTGCCTCCTGCTAGGTTTAATGAGTTGGTCCACCGGATTGGTATGAGGTGTTTGACTCAAGAGGAATTGGATGACCTCTTAAAACAGTCTTAAAAACAGTCTTAAAAACCTATCAAACACCAAAAACATCTTTTGTAAATATTTTTTTCAAAAACAAAATACAAAAATATAAAATCTTATAAAACAACAAAAATATTCTTCTAATCTAAAATCTTTCAACATGGCAAGTACATTTCTTCCTTCAACACTATAATCCTTCAAAATTCAGTATTTTTTTTTACGATCAAGTGTTGAGGGGGAGAAAATTTTCACTTAACTGTTTCAAAACATCTGTGTACTTGCATGTTACCATATCTCGGTTGTTTCATTTAACAATGGTGGTGAATTTTCTGGTTAAATGACACTCCTCGGACTAAATTTATAACCTTTCATTATTTCTTAAGTCGAGGGGGAGTGTCGTCAAGTTTCTTTCCTAAAAACTTTGTTTGGTAACCAAAATGGAAGTTAAAAGGCTTTGTTTGAAAAAGAAATGGTGGAGGGACCAAAACTGTCAAAACCTTAAAGTTATTTTAAATAAAACACCCCCACCTAACTTTCACTTCTCATTTATTACTCAAAACCTAAAACCATCCTACGCTTTGAATTGATTCAAGAAAACCGTGTTTTTTTATCTTCATCTTGTAAGTGTTTTCGTGTTCACAACATGTTTTTAAGATAAGGTTTTGAATTTCATGTAAATCCTACGGCTAAAACATTGTCTACGCGTGATTATGTGTTCTACGCTTAAGCGTATGAACACACAATCAATGTGTGTGTGTTTGTGGTGAAAAAGGAGGTGTCAAAACGTTTTAAATACATCAATGATGCCATTTTAACCATCAAAACCCACCCAGAAACACGAATTGGTAATTTTTGAAAAATTAGGGTTTATAAGTCTATTTGGGTTTTTCAAAATGAGAAGTGTTTTGGTCAAAAAGATTGTTGGGTTATGGTCACAAGGTGTTGAATTGATCATTTTCATAGTTGGTAACCACCCAGAAACACAAATTGGTTGACAATTTGAAACTAGGGTTTAAAGTTCATAACTTTTGGGTATTTTTGACTCACAACGATTTTGATGTTATAACTTGGCCTAAAGACTCTACCAACACTCTAGAACTACCAGAATTAAAATGGTGCATATCCTATGGCTAGAAGTGATACGCGTAATTCTCAACCCTTAGGGTTTTGACCTACGCGTATGACTTTCTACGCATAACTGAATCATAAATGTTCTTGCCATAAATTGTTGTTAAAATGATGTTTTGTGATAATGTTAATGATTTGATGAACTTATTTCAGGACTTGTTACGCTTAAAATTCAGAATCAAGGTCATTTGCATTTCTACGCATAAGGATTACCCTACGCGTAGTCAGTTATGCCTACGCGTAAGGTTCTACAGTGGGACTACGCGTATCCTGTGAAGGATATGCGTAAACAGTGCCTCTACGCATAAGGTCTACTCTTACGAGTAAGCCTTACGCGTAAGGTTTTTTATACGCCTACGCATAAGCTCTACGCTTAAGGTCCCCTTTTCCTACGCGTAACATTGTCTACGCGTAAGATAGGATCCTACGCGTAAGCTTATAACTACGCATATAAAACACTTGCTTACGCATAACTTTGTCATTGCTACGCATAAGCCTGGATGGACCTTCATAATGAATTGTTACGTGTACAAACTTGTTAATAAGCTAATCATATCATCACGAAATCAATAATGTCACTAATAAACCTAAACGGTTAATATGTTATGAAATATAAGTGATAACATAAACTTTAAAACCTTAAAGTTAACTAACTCACGAAATGTTTCTGAGCATCATTAGACTATTGGACAAACAAGTGACTTAGGACTCGTAACAATCATTAACACTACTCATTCAATAACTAGACAATAAAACCTTCTGTTGACTAACATTATGTCTTTCGATATGTTGGTTCTTTTGGCTAATGTTATTTCAGATAAAGATATGGCTGAACAAATGAACGTGGATGCACAAGAAGTTCTTACTATTGCTGATATCTTTCCAGAAGGTTACCCGAGAAAGCTTGGAAAGAACAACCTTAGGGTTGACTTTGACACCCTCACATGCTCAGAATCTTCTTGTCTCATTGCAGTGGATATTCTCAGGAATCATCCCTACCAAAACATGCTCTCACACTCTGCCACAGTTCCAGAGGTTTACATTCAACAATTCTGGGATTCCATGCAGAGGATCACTGGTCAAAATGCTGTGAATGTGACTCTTAATCACAAACAAGTCACTATCACTCCTGACGACTTACGAGATGTTCTCATCATTCCAGACATCGCTCCAACCGACTTCTTTGCCACCCCTACTGAACAGACTGTCCTGCAATTCTTGATAGATATTGGTTATGATGAAGCTGCAGGAATCATTACTAAGCAATCTCTCGTGGAGCTGAATAATATTCCTCAACCATGGAGGACACTCTACATTATCATCACCAAATCAGTCTCGGGTCGTGACAGTGGATATGAGCATCCCAAGCTCATTGAACTGCAGATTTTTTGGTCTCTGATCAACAAGAAGGACATCATAATTGAAGCACTGCTTTGGGAAGACATGATGCTGTTTCAGAAGAAGCTTGGCAACAAAATTCCCTATGTCAGATACACCAAGCTGTTGATTCAGAGAGCTCTTGGACTTCATCCTGATATCCCCAGGAGAATCAATGACCCAGATAATCATGACATCCTGACTGAACACATTCTATCTGTCAGAATCAAAGAAACATCTACGAAGAAACAGGGAGCTGAATTACCTGATCACCTTCTTACAGAGGAAACCAAAAAGCTGGAAACTTACAAAAGGTATCGGGTAGCCGTTAAAGAAGGTAAAGTTGGACACCTTGATGAAAAGGCTTCTGGGACACCTACTCGAAGGACCAGAAGAGGCAGTGCTGGAAGTGCCACAAGTACAGATAGTCAGAGGAATGTTCCAAAGAGGAAACCTATTCCAAAGAGGAAACCTACTCCTAAGAAGAAAGTTCCCTCTCAGGAAGCTACTCCTATCCCATCCTCTACACCTAAACCTCCAAGAAAGCTTTTGGACGAATGTTCTGAAGGAACAGAATCAGACGAGGAGATTCATTATTCTGAAACTGCACAAGATGTCTCAGACATTCCAAAACCTCCAAGTCCTCAAGCTGACAACAGTAAAGGGAAGACTCCTGTACTTGAGACATTTGATGAAAGCTCTGAAAGTGAAAATGTTGAAGAGCCACCGGAAATCGAGTACAAGAAGAAAGTCAAACGACTTAGACATCAACACAAGGCTGAAATGTTTGCAAAAGATCAAATGGGTGGTCCTGGAGGATCAAGTGGTGCTGCCCACTCCTCACCAGATCCTGATGCGGTTAATCGACCCGATAAGGGATCTGGTGCCACCACTCTTCTGCAACAACAAAAGCTTGTAGAGGATTCTATCGAATATGAGTTTGAGAACCCTGAAATGGAGAAGTCTGAGAAAGATAAAGATGATGATTATGACAAGTTGCTTCTGGAAAGTCCCACACATTCACAGAAGGAAACTTCTGAACTGCCCAAGGACCCCGAGCCTCCTCATATCTCCTCCTCATCAGATTCTTCATCTCACTCCTCACCACCACCATCAACGAAGTCAACCAAATCAACATCCAAATCTGTGAAGAAACCACCTCGCTCTTGGATTTCTCAGACACATGAAAGAATTGTGAAAGCTGTCAAACAAGTCAGAATGAAAGACATGTTATACAGGAAGCTTAACTTTCTCAATCAATAGATACAATATCTACATGACGAGAATGACAAGATGCAAGAAGAAAGGAAGTTTATTCAGGAATTCATGAAAAGTCATCGTCAAGAGGAACTGAACGAAATGATCGAAGGTTACACTAACAACTACCTTCAGAATATCGTTCCTAAAGTCACAAAGGAGTTGTTCACCAAACAACTTTATCCAAATCTTATGCAAATCGCCAAGCAAACTATTCGATCAACGCCCCTAACCGTAACAATCAATCCAACCGATCCGGTAGTTTTCTCTAACAATGAATTGGTGGCCAAGCTTGTTACACAAATGTCGCCACAAGCTGCAATGTTCAACTCTGAAGAAGCAAAATTGTATCAAGCATTGCTAGACTACCAACTTCAAGAAGCTTGTAGATTTGAGGCAGAAAAGTTGAAACGTCCTAGAGACGATGAAGATAAGGATAAAGAAAAGGACTCTGCACCTAAACGTCAGAAACAGTCTGGTGAATCTTCTTTGATGCCACCTCCTCCACAACGGACTTCTTCTCAACAAAAGTCTCCTCCACCTCGGTCTTCTACTGATAAACCTCGGGACGATTCCGAGTTACCACCCCTGACTCAAAAAACAGGTGATTACTTTGAGTATACGGGTGGTGACGATGAAGAGGTCCTTGAGCCCCTACAACAACCCACCTCACCCAAACAAGTGCAGAAACCAGAATCATCATCAAGGCCTTCCAAAAAGAAGAAGAAGACGACTCAGCCTGAAGTCGTATCATGGCTAGATGACGATAAAACCGAAGAGTTTGAATGGTTCTCCACACTTGTCAATCAAACTCCCTACCCTGATGAAGGTCAAGACTTGGTAGACGGTTCTACATTGGAGCACGCAAAACTTTTGCAAGAAAAGTTCCATGTGAAGAAAATGACGAAATCTGAGTTGAAGCGAATCAAGAATGAAGCGTTTCAACATTTAAAAGACAGCTCTGAAAGCGCCCTCGAGGTCGAATATCATCTTGAGAACATCGCTCGAGCTATGTCTAACAACATGGATTGGCTCAATCCGGAAGCAAACATTGACTTCACACAAAGGGACAACCCTCCATACTACACCGATTGGACCAAACCCCTACCGACCATTGGCCAAACAGATGAACCACGGATTCCCTTTCGATACTTCTTTAACAGAGACCTAGATTTTCTTTTACACGGTATCGATGGTTCACGAAAATACGCTACATCGTTGACTCTTCCATTCCCAGCGGCTATTTACTCAAACTGCATAGCTATCGAGGAACGTGCAAATCGCTTGTTTTCTGACAACGTGCAAGAATACGACCGAGATGCATTGTATGGGATTCATCATTGGCCTGAACGCCGAAGAATCTACTACAGAAGCTGCCTGGTTCAGAAGTCTCAACACGCAGTGTACAGTTCTAAGGACATCGTGGCCATCAAACACGTTGATCTCAAGTCTAAGTGGGACTACACCTTCTTGAAGAATATCATAGTCAAACGACAAGATGAGCAGGACTATGCATTCTCCGAAGCTGACTTTGAGAATTTATCCCTCAACGACATCGAAGACATGTACCTTGCCAAAGTACAGGGTCGTATGAGACAATTCTCGACTGAAGTTCAACGTGAATTTATCAAGTCAATTCTCATCTTCATTAGACGCATCGTGATCAAAGAACGTGTAGAAGATATCCAGTTGGCTGTTGAATCTTATCAGACGCGTGTCAACCTCACTCCTCCAACGCTTGATCTTCCCGACATCAATCAGCTAACTCAATATACGCTCATCAGCAAACCATTCGGAGTTGTTTACCGCAGTGAACTTCAAAGAAACTGATTAATGGCGTGTAGTGAACTTTAGAAATTCGGGGATCATACTTTGAAGCTGGTTAGGGATGGATTGGCGTACAGGTTGAAGGATATACGCCTGAAAATTGGGTCTCTTAAGCGCTGGAATTCTCAGGAAAGGAGGGATGTGAGACGAATCATCACAATGATTGATGAAAGGTTGTTCAGACGGGATCAGTTCAGACGATTGGAGAGATATGTTGGTGGTCGACCCAGGATTAACATAACCAGCTTTCAACGCCCTTTGCGCACTCCTGGGAACATCACTGCACTTCCTGGTACCCCTTGAATTGGTTCTTTCATTACAAATTTGGATGTATGATTACTTATGTCAATGGCTTGTGCACACATAATAGTGTACAACCCGTAATGGTCAAGAAAGGACCCTGTGGTACGCTTCAGTGCCACAATCCTTATAAAAGGAGCGAAAGCTTCTTACTTTTGAGTAAAACCTATCAAACCTTTCAATTTTCAAGGTTTTGCTCAAAAGGACAAGTACTTCCTCGTAAGATTTTCTAAACCTCAACCGTTTATATCACTAGTTGAGGGGGAGTATTTGAATTAAAACTTTGTTCACAAATTGTTCACAGTGGTCACTCTTCCCGCAACACTCGAAATGGTCATATTTATTCTCAAACGTTTCAAAAATAACATTTTCATATGCCATTTTTTAAGGGGGAGAAAATTGTGTGATAAGAAATATGTTGTGCAAAATGCAAATGAATCTGTGTACCTCATACTTAACCAACGAATTGACGGTACTAAACTGTTTGTAACTCGAAAAGACTTGTTCTGGACGGGTAATAATTTCAAGCTAGTTCGCTAGTAATGTAAACGTGTCTCGCAAAGGACTTGTCCAAGTAGAAAGTACCATTCGAGACACTCTTGGTAGACATGAACTCTGACGGGTATGACAACCTTTCGAGGTCGGTCTACACCTTCAAGGTAGTTATTAGAGCTAGTTGTCACCTAAAAACTGACAATGTAACTCTTTAACTACGCAACGTAACCGTGTCTCGCGGGGGATTGTCTATCTCGAGTGGATCAATTCAAAATGTGCGCGCTCTTTCCTCACTGTGCATTTAACAGTTAAAATTATTAAGCACATGTGGAGGGGGAGTATTTATGCAAAACCTTATCTCTCACAGTGGTTCAAACATGTTTTTCATTTACAAACCATTTGAGAGATTTTTCACAAACAGTGGTTTTAATGGCAACATAGGTTAGTCATGGAGTTATAAGGTGACTAAGGTTAGGAATAACCGTCCTATGATCCGCCAGAGCCGGAAGGATCTACCCAAGGACACTACCATTAGTTAGTGTTAGAAGTCCTTAGGAATGATTGTAAAAAGGAGAAAATGAGAATCGGAGAAAGAAGGAGTTGAAGAATCAAAAAGAAAATGAAAAGCAAAGGGTGAAAAGAAATAGCCCTCCAGATTACTCAACTTAGGGCAGACACCGGGTTCAATTCATATGCTACTGGTTGTCACTTAGTGACACCGGTATTGAAGAATTAAAAGTCGTCATGGACCCAGTGACGCATGCACTAAACCTTCTTAGCCACTCAAGTTTCTCTCAACAGAAGCTTGTTTCATTCTCACAGGGAACCCTACGTAAGCTATTGGCTTTCTCTTAGAGATCGCTGGTATTCAAGAAGGAGACCCTCTCCCTAGTCTCCGCTCAGGAAAACCAAAATGCACTATTGAGTCTAGAGCCACGAGATTCATCAAAAGATCTCTTAGGAACACTTGACATTTAATCACTTGATGATCAACAAATAAGATTATCAGTGGTTCATATCGAGTCCTTCACAGATCTTAGCAATCTGTCGAGAACATTTATGAGAGGTTCACATCTGTGATCCTCAGTGATTGAATGGAAACTCCTGCCAGGGTCAACTTCAAACAGCCCTGACAGCAGGTCACTTCGGTAACTCCCCGTGGATTACGCGGAGTGTGTCTCAAACGGTCTACAGTCATGAGGTGATGCTACGGTGTACCTCAGCGACTCATCTGAACTGTAGATGTACTTCGGTACATCGCGTTATCTCACTTGTGGGACTCCAATTCAGGAACGGCCTTTGTAAGAATTAGAGTTGTGTTCTCACACTATGCTGTTAACACTCTCGAAGTTCAAACTTGTAAATGCTGGAATCCGCTTATTACTAACCGTTTGACATGTTTTCTTCTTATGGAAGCTCCGGAGCGGAATGATCGTGATGATTCTTCTCATGCTCACGCCAACATCATCACTAATGGAAGTTCTATCCAAAAGCAACACAACCGCCAGAATGATTCTTCGTCAAGCCAAAGAATCTACAAAGTTAAAGACTTAAAGAACTTCATTAGTATTGAATTCCAACGTCAAAAAGCGTGTGAGCGTGTTGAAGAATGACGTGGAGACACTGGAGCAGCGAAGCAGACCTGAGACAGAATTGATGCAGACAACAACATACTATCACTTTCACCACAAAGAGCAATGATCAAGAACAAAGTTATAGATGACGTCAAAGCATAACTGTTCAAAGTCAACTATCTCTCTACACTGGGGAGATTGTTCGAATCGAGGTAATTCTTCTCACAAGAAAGAAGAATGTCAGGAGACGTCAGAGCTACTATTACATCAACGCCTTCACTGTTTACATTCATATATACTTGAGGGGGAGATTGTTGGAATCACTCCTAAACAGTATTTCAAGTATTTATATTTCATATGTAATAGGTAGCTTTATATGGCCTTAATGTTTGTTTAAGGCCTAGCTTATGTAGAAGGCCCATAAGCTAAGGCCCATGCCCAATAAGGAATAAGGAAGGAGAGGGAGTGTTGCCCTAGCTCCTTGCCTATAAATACAATGTAATAACCCTCACTTGAGGGTTGGTAGTTCAAGTTCTTTTCTTTCACATACATCTACGCATAACCAGTCTTGTATTTCGTGTGTGTGTGCTTGAATCTTGTTCAATTGCCTTATCTCTTTCTATATTACTTGTGTTTGTAAAACTAGTGACCTAACAAGGCTGTCTAGCAGCAGCAGCCCTAGAACTCTCACCAATCTCAAACCTAGCAGGTGGTGCAGTCTCAGTAGTGGGTGGTATAGGTGTGTCAAGTCGTGCCGCTTCTTGAGCGGTAAGTCCGATATGGGTATAGGATCTCTAAGGTAATAAGATGAGGATGAAGATGAAGATGATGATAATGGCGATCCTAGTGGTGAATTAGAGGCTGATGATGATGATACTGGAAGTGGTGATGGTGGGTGAATCGGGCTGTGAGTAGGACTAACTGGTGGTGTAGGTGCAACTTCGCCCTCCTCAAAGGGTTCAGTCCCAGTGTCGAATAAGATAAGTGGTATGTCTGGTGTAGAGCCAACAGATGATAGGGCCATAGTAGTGAGTGTCAAGACGACATCCATGTCAGAGTCTGATAAGACATCCTCCATGTCAGAGTCTGATGGGACATCCTCCATGTCAGAGTCTGAAGAAATAGTGATGGGATGGGTATCTGAAGACATCTCTGTGACAACCGATGTGAAATGAAAGTAAATAACTCGAATAATGTGTGTATGAATCCGCATGTAAAGTGAATATGCACTTATGATGAAATGATGAGATGCTATGATGATGTAGTTATAGTCTAGGGTCAATGATGCAACCTAGTTCTCTATAACCGAAGCTCTGATACCAATCTGTCACACCCCCAAATTACCTGTTTTGCAGCGGAATGGAATTCCTGGGGGATGACTGTCATAGCATCACAGTTACAGTTATATTGAACGACCTAAAGTGTCGTTTGAAAAACACATCGTTTGATATTTATTTAAAGCATTCAGAGTTACAAAGATAGGTCCCAAAAGTAGATAACGTTGCGGAAATAAGTTTATTACAAGCCCAAACGATGTTTTTAAAAGTGCCATAATTTACAAGTGAGACGCGTCGTCACCGCGACTCTATGATGGGTCCTTATGCGTGCCATGATGTAAATGCCTTAGATACCTGAAAATACATTGCTAAAACGGTCAACAATAATGTTGGTGAGAAATCATAGGTTTATGAAAATGTTTTATACGACTACCACAAGTATAGGCCATGTGTGACAAATATGTCACATAAAAATGTTACAATTGCTATAAGTACATGACACCGAAGCTAGACTGATCATGATGTTCGCCCCAACAGAGTGTTTGCCAAACAACTCAAATTATAATATTAAATGAACTGCATCCGTTTGACCAGTTAGGACCACCAACCCGGATGGAGGGTCACCCTCAATAGATCTGTCCACTCACCCTCGCTTACTTCGTAACTAGCAGTTCATGATTATGATATGGGGACATTCAATTGGCAATGAGGTAATTTAAGCAATGTAATGAATTTGGTATGCTTGGTATCGTAATAAAAATGATGTGCAATGTATTCTCCCCTGTAGGTTTGAAATAATGTATAAACTTGTAAAACGGGGCTATGAAAACTCACTTGGTACAATGATGTGATGGCAAAAGTGAGTACACTGAAATGTGGCCCAAATCTCTAACTGCAACCTATTATGAATGATATGATTCTATTATAAGTCATGTTGTAATGTTATGCATGCAAACTCATATGATGTCCATACCACTTGTGCATTTTCGAAAATTAAGTTTATCGTCGAAAATAAGTTTATAACGTCTTGTCAAGTTATAAATTACTTAACAAGTACTTACATTGAAATGATATCCTACAATAGTCATTTAGTGATTTATTAAGAAATTATAGTTTTTCGTCGTAAAACAATATAATTTGACAATTCATGAAAGTGACTAAATGGTCTCGAAAAGCTAGTCGTAAAATAAAGAATATCGAGTGTTAGGAAACAAACTCAATGGTTTTGGAAAGCTTGTCACATTATCTAAAAGTCTTAGCATTTAACTTTTGATCATAGAGGTCTCGATCATGGAGAAAAATATAGATGAAGTAGGGTAGTCGGACTAAAAACATTGTTTAAGGTTAGTTTTCGGCAAAGTTTGAGTGCCGTATATTATTCTTTACAACTCCGTTTGACGAACGGTTGAACATTTTGGAAAATAGGCTAGGTGAACTCACTTTTACTAGAAGACATCATTTTCTCAAAAGTATTCTATCGATGTGAAAAACGACTCCAAACATGGTTACTTGCGACAACTATTTTGACTAATAGAAAATATATATAAGTGTTTGTACTTGTATAATATAGTTACGATAACCTTATTTAAACGCGTGTAACTTAGTCGTTATAAGTCCCTTCTATACGTTTTATATATCCTTGGTTTCGTATTAAAGTATACTAATATATTTTTGATAAATCGACTCATTTAGATAATGTTTAAAACTCATTTTTGCCCCTTAAAAATACCTTAACAGCTTTGAATTTTTCAGAAAATAAGTTTTCGTTAAACTTGAAAATAGCGTAACTTCTTCGTTATAAATCCGTTTTAACCCGTTCAAGCGACCACGGTTTCGTTTAAGTATATTTTCTGAATATCTAGCCCAAAATAATCCACGACCTGTCAAAATTTCCAGATTTTACAAAAACGATCAGACCTCATTCTTAAGTTGTCGAAAATGATTTTTCTAGCGTAATACTTGTTTCAATCACTTCAAATCAACACCAAATCTATTCTAAACCTACCATACACCTTCTTAGTGTGTCATGGGTTCCTAAACATCATCAACAATGATATGTTTCAAGGGATTAATTATAGGATGATTAAAACTTATAATAAGTACTAAAAACAATTAAAAGTGGTATAAATACATATGTTACTTGCATGATTTCATACTAGAATGATAAAAATAACCCAAGTAAGATTATGAAAGATTAGTAAAGATCATGAAAAGCTTACTAGTGATATGATGAGGTTTAAGTAACTAGGTTTCCTAAATACTCCTAGGTTTTTATTGCAAAACCTTAAAAGAAGTATACTAATGTTATGATTATTACTTGTTCTTGAAAGACTTGTGTTTTCATCCTTGTTTTTCTTCTTGGCCGAATATAGAGAGGAAAATGGGAGAGTTCTTGCAACTTTTCACCTTTTACTATGAGTATGTATGTGTCTAGTTTGTATAATAATAAGTATAATACACGTGTCAAGGCTAGGGAAGTGTATGTGTACAAGCTAGGGCTCAAGATTTTTATCAAAAACTTGGTGAGTCATGAGGAGGTCGGCAAGGGCATTTTGGGAATAAAGGGGGGGGTGTATTTTTAATGACTAAATGTATAAAAGGTTAAGTGTAGTGTATATTTGGTAAGTAAAATTAATTATTTAGTGTAGCGTTGGCTAGAAATCAATTTTTACGGAACAAAATAAAATATATCGAAGTCATAAAAATTATAAAAATACATTTCTCACAAGAACTGAGTGAATAAATAATTATCGAGTAGTATTTACGAAAACCGTGGTAAATATATATATTTATATATATATATATATATATATATATATATATATATATATATATATATATATATATATATATATATATATAACAATTTATATACAAAATAAATTTAAACATCGGGTAAAATAATAATATAATTTTTATAGTCTTAAAATGAGTATAAAAATATATTAGGAAATTTTTTAGAAGTGTCGGATCAAATATTCAAAATAAATGATTATGCGATAGCGTTTATTTAATAGGAAAATAAACGTTAATGAAATATGCAAACCCATGCATGATCTAATATGATGATGATGTTACTAATGATATGTAGACTAACTCTAGTCTATATGAAGTGTCCTCAATGATTTTTCATGAATTCGCAGCTAAACCCTTACGGTTACTCGAATTTGACACTCGTAAACCTAGTGTTTCGTGAATATTAAAATTTTGAAATACACTCTCAAAATATCAAATCGACTTCAAAAATGATGAATAGTGAATTGATGAATAGTAATCGGTAAATAGTATATTTCCAAGATGAATAGTATATTTGAGAAATGATCTGAAATTACGTGTTGTCACACACATACTCACACACCTCACAAATGAGGTGGTTCGTCTATGTATACAAGGAAAAACGCACGAATGGGCTTGATAGGGACTTAAACTAAATATAATAAAGGAACTAGCCTAACATATCTTCTAGTCTTATTAGCTTAGTCAAGTCCCAAAGCCCATGACTTAGTCTAATAAATGCTAGTACAACGTTACAAGGCTCGTGTCATATAAATGACCATCATTTCATATACAATATAAATGCTAACAATCCCCCCTAAGGGGTGCTCATTTATAAATAATGCCTCTTAAGTCTTGAACATGAATCTTGAAATTTAGCACTTGCATCTCGAGTCTTTCAACTTGGGTCTTTGATCTTCAGCACTTGTCTTGAACTTGAACATTGTTTGTAATATACTTGATAGACTTCTTTGATATGCTATTGTGCTCTCTCCGACATACTCATACTACATGTAGATTATGCACTCCAAATCTTTATTCTTATGGTATTCATCAGATTTTATCTTTACTCTAACGTGTTCTTGACTTTGAATTTGATGAATCTTTTTGTCTGGATGATATCATATCTAGGTCCATCAAGTCTATTGGTAATGATACCAATGTCATCCAAGCTATTGCTACCCTTTTGCCATGTGGTTGCTTCATCATACCAATTTTGTGAATGGTCTGCCATTTTTTGTATTGATCTAAGGCCTTGTGTTGGTGGCATCTTATGGATCAACCCTCGATAGTCGAGCATTTGGCAGGAAGGGATGTTTAAACCTTTATAGAAAATAAAGACCTTCTGATGGTTATTGAGATCATGCGTTGGGCACCTGTAAGAAGGTCATTTACCTTTCTAAAGCTTGATATAGTGTCTCATCCATTTCTTGTCTAAATTATCTTATCTCTTCCATCTTCTTGGCAATCATGAAGGAGGACAACATATACAAATAAAAGCTTCTCCAGAAGATTCCATGCAGTGATCGAACCAGCTGGAATCCTATTAATCCATCTTCTGGTTGCCCCTGTGAGGTGTCATGCATGGTTCAATTAATTTTTGTAAGTATCTCATGTTCTTGATTTTACTAATCACCGCCACATTTGTATAAGTTTCTTAGAATCTCATTTCATTTATAAACTTGCCACTTATATATCATACACACACGAACTTATATTACCATTATGTGCTTAAGTCATAAAAATATATTTTTTTTTTGGAATAAATGTACACCTAACTGTTAAGTTGCACACTTTGTTTGTTCATCAATTACAAATGTTAGGTGTTAAACTCTCATTACCACACTTTAATATGATGATAATATTGTAGCATATCCGAAATCCAGGATGAACGGGAGTGAACTCGTACTTTAACCTTGAAAAGAAAATATGATTTTATGTGAAAAATTAACCAAGTGACCTCTTTAGGCCTAGAAACGAGCCCTTCAGACTTAGGTAGCAGGCTGTTAGATCATTGGAATAGGTAGACAATGCGACAAGCTAAATGTAGCCATTTGAATCGACAAAAATGGAGCTATGACAAATAAGTTACAGCCCCGTGAAAATCTGTCCAATGTCATTTTAACCAAGCAACATCAGTCCCTTTCTGAAAACAGCCCCGACCCAGCCTCTTTAGACCCGTTTCCAGGCAACTTTCACTCCGGTTCATCAAAATCTCAAAACAGGAAAGTTGTAGTTCACACGGCCCTTTAAACACAGAACCCCAACTAAAAAAGAGCTTTAACGAATAAGTTACGGTCCTATAAAGATTGTATAAAATTTAAACTGTGCAGAAATTGTTTTCTCATGTGACCAAGTTCCGGTTTGATTTTAAGGCCCTATAATCAAAATTGGGGATTTTTTATCAGTGAGACTTTTGTAGTCCTCCCAGCATAGTTTCCAGAAAGTCAAAAACCGCGTCAAACGGATTAACGAACAAAAAGTTACGTCTCTCGGAAGTTGGCTGAAACAGCCAATTTTTGATTAAAAACAGCCTGTCCGCACCACTTTTCGCTCAGTTTTGAGCAGGTTAGAGTCAGAAATCTTTGTATGCTTAGTAGAAGACTTCTCTAGATCTCCCATCACACTTTACAACTCAATTGGTTTGCTCTGATAACACTAAATAACGAACGAGATATTGGTTGGTAAAGTTGAGTAATTGGTCATTTTGAAAAGTTAAAAAAATAATGTCAATCATTGTATTTTAACGTAAAATTTTATTTTTCGTAATAAACTTAAACTCAAACGTATATTGGTGATAAAATCATGTAACATACATATGCATCTCATTCATAGCATGTGCACAACCTAAACACCCTATTATTTAAATAGGTCGCGATTACATCTCACCGATTTGCGTGCCATCACTTATTCCTGATATTGTCATTCATTCGAGGTGAGTTCATAGCAATACTTTTATTCTTTTAACTATTTTATAAACTCCTTGGAGGATATACATGCTACTAATACTTTCCATGAGCAAAATTTCTTGAAAACTGTTTACTTATCCGAATGTGTTATTGCCTAAGTATCGCTATTACCAAGAGACCCTTGTATCATGAGTCATTAATAACTTGCGAGTGAACGCAAATATTGTGGATAGATCTATTGGGGCTGACAACCCCGTTTGTGCGGCTAGGTTAGGCAGACAAACACATTATATTTGAGAACACTAGGTAGACTGGCAAGCTACTTACCAGGAGGGCACTATTTATTTTACATCGTATTGATGATGTACAATTAACGTATTGTGCAATAACAACTACTTACGATTATGGGTTCAACAACGTGGACCACTGTTTCTTAAACTGAAAATCTTGTGATCAACTGCTTTACTACTAAACCTATGAATTCACTCAACCATTGTGTTGACTTTTTAGCATATACTTTCAGGATTAAAGGCGATAGCTAAACTCTGGAGGCGCAAGGCAATGGCATGACATGGTAATAGACGACTCTAAAATATTTTGGGGACCCCTTAAATTCCTTTTTGAGCCTGTATTTTTCGCAATAAAACAATGACGTAAACTTGTTTTACCACAATAAATGAAATCTTTTAAGGAAAATCTGTTATTCTATACATTGTGTTGTGATCCAACTGAGTAGCACCCCAGTAACATTTTATTCCACTGCAAACCATTTTTTGGGGGTGTTACATCTTCGCACATGTATATAGGCATCTTCATCGTCACTTCCCGCAAAACGCTTATGTCTTAGTTCCTTCATAAACTGGCAACTGATATCAAAGTCGACATTATTATTAATTCCGAGTCTTACCATGCCCAGTCTTTGGTTACCACGAGTCAAATCCATGTATTACTCCATGGTGAGCATGTCGATGTCAACATCACCCATATCCTGAAATTTCCAAAACAAACAAAACATAAGAGACTGGAGAAAGAAAACTAAAAAAAAAATCCTTAAAAGCCAAAAATAAAAAGCCTAAAATTATAGAAGCAAAATATTTATAAAACTCAAATTAGAAACCTATTTAGCTCCTCTGCAGTGGCGCCAAAAATTTGATGCTAATTTTAGACCAGGTTTTAATATTTATAATTTCTCGTCTACCTATGGTCTACCTATGCACTAACGGGCAGAGAACCCGGTCATGTGTAGTGTAGTATTCGGTAAAGCCGAGGTCATCTCAAGAGCTATGTTTGCGGATTCTAAATTAAGTCTCTAATGTCACTTAAAAGGGGAGGTTTAAGATTTGAATTATATTAAACTAATGAAAACAAAATAAATGTGAAATAAAATGTTAGACAATCAGTGGGAGAGAGATATGCTAGCTTAGTTACTAGTATTATCATTTCATAATCTGGTTTTCTTATAAGTGCTTTCTGATGCTTCATGTGGGGTAAATGTCGCTAGACTCCTCTTGTCAATTCTACTAGCCCGTAACTCTAGACTCCTATTCTATCGTGTTAACTCGATAGAAGTTGCAGGTAATCTATCCTTAGTCATTACGTACCAGCTACCCTCTAGACCTATTCTTGGTGCATAAAGCACTAAACCCGACATGGTCTGCTCTGACGTTCCCACATTCTTAAGTATCGCCACTAGTTAGGTAATCCTATGGTCAATTCTCACACAAGGTATGTGTAGTCCTTAGGTCAATTCTAACACACCCTCGCAACCTACTCGGCTAGGGTCCTTTGTCAATTCAAACTAGCCTAATAGATACTACCCATATTAAACACTACCGAAACAAAGGTGTCCATGAAAGGCTAAGAAAGCAAACACATAAAGCAATTATAAAGCAAGAAAACACAAATCATGGTATAGATTAATTCATAACTAGACTAACACATGAAATTTCTATCCAATCATACTTAAAATTACATAAACAATTATGAATAATACTTTGATTGAATTAAACATGATGTTCGATACAATTTACTTGATGTAGAGCTAATAATGATGATGATTGCAAGTGAATTCTCCCTTCTTGAAAAGTGGTTGATTGCTGCTGGAAAATACTCTGAAATGGTGCCCTGATCGCCCCTTGAAAAGGCGCGAAAAAAGATGATCAATAATGCATAATTCATCATATATTTATAGGTTTCTAAAATGTTACGACATAACCTTAAGTATAAGGTTACGGCGTAACGTTTTCTATGCCATAACCTCATCAGCAACCTATGGCATAACCTCTTCAACTTTGCACCCCTTTCACATTCGCAATATTACAACTTTGTCCCTTGTGTTCCTTATTTCTTTTGATGAAAACCAACCGAATATGACACATAATTGTGCCTTCGAATATAATTTGAAACTTCCATCTGTTGTATGTTTGAGTCCCTTGTACCTCAACTCTATGTTGTCCAAGTTAAATAGTTACGGCGTTGGTCTATCGAGCCACCTACGCCATAACTCTTCGTAAGCTATAATCTTCTACCAAGTATAACCTCTCTACGGCGTAACCTTAAGAATGGGTTACGCCCATAGAACTGTCGTTAACATTTTCTTCATTTCTACGCCATAACCATGTGATGAGGTTACGGCGTAACCTTCTTGATCACTGAATTTTTGCTAAGTCTTTAGATTTCTACAACGTAACCATGCCAATGGAGTTACGCCATAACCTTGAGCAACATTGACTTAGTCTTCTAGTGATAATCCTAGTTATGGCGTAGGTTGTATCATGCATCTACGCCATAACCTTCTTCTGGTCAGCAACTCTTTGTATATTTCTTGTTAGTTTCCTTCCAAATCCGCGATTCTTCGTTCCTATGCTTATTTCTACCTTGAAAATAATAAGGGTATATATCCATGTAAAATTACACAACCAGTGAGCATTATAGGGAGAAATTAACGCTAAAATATCATGACTATTTGATGTTCTCAAGCTACCATTGACATCAAGCGAATAATGAACATAAGACTCTCTGGTTGCAGCTGCTTTTCTCACTTGAAAGACCAAAATCTTAATCCTTATTTTTAAAATCATCATATAGTCAAATCAACAACAGATAGTAGGAAGTTAAAGAAGGTTGATGTAAATAATCCATCTAGTTAGAAACATAAACAAAAATCTCTCTCGATTGATTTAAGGCATTTCACTAAAAAAAAGTTGTTATATTAGGGTAAAAGTCAAAAATGATAAACATGTTTTCTCAAATGTACCAATATGATAAACATAGTCATTTATGTATCAATATGCTAAACCAAAAATCAAATATGTCTAATAATGGGTACTTCTTCACATCTTCATATCTTATATTTGCATCGTTAGTCCTTTTATAGTAACGGCCGTTAGTAAATAACTTAAAACTTGGCATCGTTAGTCCTTTTATACTAACGGCCGTTAGTAAATAACGTAAAAAATCAGACAAAACGTAAAAAAACGGACGAAAACGTAAAAAATCGGACGAAAACGTAAGAATACCAAGTTTTAAGTTATTTACTAACGGCCGTTAGTATAAAAGGACTAACGATGCAAATATAAGAGATGAAGATGTGAAAAAGTACCCATTATTGCACATATTTGATCTTTGGTTTAGCATATTGATAAATAAATGACTATGTTTATCATATTGATACATTTGAGAAAGCATGTTTATCATTTTTGACTTTTACCCGTTACATTATAACCAACACAAGAATTGAGGATATAACATATTGCCTAAAGATACCAAAAAAATATGTGAACATGCTATTGAAGGGGTGCCTGGTTAAGCTTCTTTAAAATAAATTAAGTTGTTTCAAAAAGGCCCTAATTTTGGAGCTTGCTCATATAACGCCAATAAACCCTTTTATCTTTATTATAGCTTCTTAGGTCGTGATACCATAACAAGTGGTATATATAAGCTTATCTAAACCCCCCAATTATATTTGAAATTCATGGTGGCAACTTCAACCTACTTACATATAATGAAGTTGATTTGCCTTATATTTATGTCTAATGGGTCAAGTGAGTTAAGTTGGCGTATCCAACTAAAATGAAAACGGGTCAGATTGGTCAAATGGGTTAAAAGTCATTTAAAGGGTATCTAAATGCATAAAACCTTCTAAATCTTTCTTTAGAAAAATTTATGTAATTATAATGTAGTTCTGTAATCACATCTAGCACATTATTTAGGTAAAATTCACAAATTAGATTGAAAAAACATTGTTTTCAGACCCACGCTAATATTTCAACATGTACCCAAAATTCCTGACCTGGTTCTAATGGATTAAAAAAATAGGAGCTTCTAGCAAAGAAAGAATATGATCAAAGATTTACACACAGTTGCTTTAGACAGTTTTAACATAGCTTCATCTACTTGAAATCACTAGTCCTTTAGAAACCAAAGGATGAGCTCCTCATCATCTCTTCTGTTTTTTTTCCTATAGGGAGATTGTAATGATCTTTCTCAAGATTCTATTTCACCTTCATCACAAGCTGCAAACATCAAGAAATTCAATTATGTTAGGCTCAATCGTGTCCATCAGAAATGCATATGCAATACAATGATGGTACAAAACACACCTTTAAGGGCTTGTGTTCTAGAAAAGATTGTGCGTTTGCAAATGTGCATTTTCAAAAAGTACTCCAAAATGCAATCCCAAACACACTATAAGCACTTGATAATATGTTTCACAGCTACTTAAATTTCTTAACGATCTACTCACAAACTTCAACCAAATTGTGAAACTAATTTTGTCTTTTGACGTAACAAATTTATTTTATTTCTAACAATACCTTGTATAGCAGGTAAAAACGTAAAATGACAGCTAAAAAGATGATTTTACCAATAAGCTGCAAAATTATACAAGAGTATCGATTATCGAACATAGTTACGTAACAAGACTGTAAACAAATATATAAAATATTAATCAAAGTTTTGGGAATTGTTAGTGCAAATATTACGATATTTAAACTAAACGGTCTCTTAGGTTTTAATAATGACAAACATGTAACTTGTAATCTATACTACTTAGGGTACTGGCAACCGTAGTCGGCATGCCTTCGGCATCAATGAAACCGATCGGCATCCCCATTGCATGTTCTTCGGCTTGGATCGGTGTGGGATGAAAAAGAGGATAACCGGCAATCTTTGCCGATTCTACATGCAAACCAACTAGCCGTTGCGCAGTCAGTCCAGTTTGTGTGTTTGGCTGCTGCACAGTGTGTTGCTCAGTTCAAGCACTATGGTCCTTTCTTCTTTATGCTAGCTTCATGTGAGGTATTAGATATGGTGGGCCAGTGAGGATTTATTGGCTTCTTTGTTCTAGTCTTGTGATTTGGTAGTTCTAGTGTCATGCTCAACTTTAGTTTTTGCTGCAAGTGTTTAGATGTAGTGTTTGTTTATCTTTTGCTTTTGTAATTAGTTCTAGTGTTTGTTTGACCATGGCTCTAAAAAAGATTCATTTTGCTACAAGTGTTTAGTTCTAGTGTTTGTTTGACTATGGCTCTAAAAAAAATAATGTAATTATAAAATTATAAAAAAAAATATTATGAGGTATGAGTTAGGCATAGTTGCCACTAAAATCTATTGTTAGGTATGAGATTGGTATGGGATGAGATGGAAGGATATAATTGGTGGGTGATTAGGCATGAAAAAATGGTTTAGGCATGGTTGCCGCCACCCTTATAAAGCATGGATGACATTCTCTCCAAATTAATATTTTAAGAGCACCATTAATACAATTTTAAGCAAATACAACTCACCAAACATAAATTACAAGTATGTTAAGCACAAATAATTCTCATCTTAAAACACTATTTCTTATTTACAATTAATATACCCCTTCACCAATAAATACAAATCACTAAGCACAATGTACACACAAATGTAGCACAAATAAAACTAAAAAAAAATTCTAACACATACGACTATTTAATTCACCTCTTCACCAAAATATACAACTATTTATCCCCAATGTACAATCAAATCAACCTAATAAGCCAAGCACTAAAAAATAAATCCCTTAGGCAGCCCGCAGTGGTTGATCAATCGGTTCGATCGTCGATGTGCCAACCGAGTAGCCACTATTGCAACATGAATTTCAAACTTGGTCGGTCGACTCCAAAAATTGACGAAGGGTTCGTTCCCTTGACCGAAAAATCCCGGATATTTTTGTGAGACTAACCACTTAAACTCGAGTTACCACAAGATAACCGAACCAAGTGGGTTTAACCAAGACTATCATAAGTACAAGAAAGTCAAACGAAAAAAAAAAGAAAAAAAGAAAAAGACAAATCAAACTAATTGTCTACAGCCAGCAAGAAGATCAAACCACTCCCCATCTCACAATCCTAACTAACAAAAGCTTCACAACCAGGGGTGGAAACGAGCCGAGCCGAGTCCGAGCTCGGCTCGTTTAAGTTTTAAAAGGCTCGAGCTCGAGCTCGGCTCGTTTCGAGCCTTAACTTCTAAGCTCGATCTCGGCTCGTAGTATGTTATATAGGCTCGGGCTCGGCTCGAGCTCGGCTCGTTTATGCAATTTGGCCATAAAAAGTTAAATCTTGGCTCGAGCTTGAGCTCGGCTCGTAATAATATCTTTATTGAGCTCGTTAATAAGCTCGAGCTCGGCTCGTATATATGTTTAATACTTAAAATATTATAATTTCTTTTAGGCTCGTTTAGGCTCGCGAGCCCAAACGAGCTTTACATGTAAAGCTCGAGCTCGAGCTCGATTAATAAACGAGCAGCAACTTAGGCTCGAACTCTGGCTCGAGCTCGTTTAGGCTCGGCTTGTTCGAGCTTTTTACCGATCTGATCCCGAGCTTTTCACGAGCGGCTCGGCTCATTTCCACCCCTATTCATAACATTAAAAATAAATAAATAAATAAATAAAAAATATATGATCTCAGATTGTGTTATCTCTTATACAAATCTTAAAATATTATTCTTAGCTTGAACATCAAACCCATCATTGATCTTAAAAAGAAACAAAACATCTAAGTCACGCCTACCCAAGACTTTTGCCTGTTACAAAGATCTTGATGCCAAAATCTGTGGGACACTACTAACGAGAACAAAAGTCATAGAGTGTGTTTGAGTGCTTGATTATCTTATACAGATTGAATTAAAGGTGGTGATTTTTTTATGGGTTTGAGTTCGAACTAAACAGAAAGAGAAGAAGAAAGTTTGTGTTAGGAGGCTCCAGTGTTGGAGTTATAAGATGGGAGACGTTTGTGATGTATGGAAAAATAAGGATGAAAGTGTTGACTGCATTTGGTGAAATGAAGAGAGATGGGGCCGTGTGATTGTCTAAAAAGTTATTAGGGTCAGTTGTTTCTGGGTATTAATATACTTATAAAAGTAGGGTTGTTAATTTGGGCTGTAGCATTTTTTTATCCGAAAATATGGTTAGTTTATGGTTAGCTAATTTTATTTTATGGTATAGGGTTTTTTTGGGCTATAAATTTTTGACATAAATTTTGGATTTGGACTAAATATTTTTTACGGGATTTGACTATCTTTTTGGGATACCTTTGTTCTATTTGGTTGGTTAGGAGTTATTTTTCGAGATCACGTTTCGTTACGAGATCCTTATGCTTCATGATATTGAGAAATTTTGGTCACTTGGTTTGTTTGATAAATCACGAGGTCGCGTACTTATTTGACTTCACGAGTCGAGATGGTTGGTTGGTTGCATGATTCGCGAAGTTGTTTTAATTTAAATTATCATTATTTGTACGGTTGTTGTTAAAAAAAAACATGTAATAGAACAAAATTTGCTTGCCGTAAAATATAGTCACAGGGTACCCGTCGCCGCATCGCGCTGGTACCCTGCTATACATAATCTAAAATGCGCAAGTTACTCGAACCACATACCATCAAAGCATACTTATATCAACATCTCTTGACGTCTCGAGTATGCTTCAACATAGGTTTAAATATGTTTGTTATGTTGTATTATGATCAAACCATTTAACAAACCATTGAGAATCTCCAAATACAATAAATACATATTAGGCAAAAATGCATATATATCCCTCCCAAAGTGAATAATTGCATATATATCCTTTGTACAAGTTTTTTATCCACATAATACAATGGTTTTTATGCATGCTTGGGATATATATGCAATTTTGCATTTTCGGGAGGATATATATGCAAAAGCCCCCATATGGTGTCACTACGTAAAAGTTTACGCAAACATTTTTATTTAGACATAAGTTTCCATTTGACGTAACTCGCTTAACGTACAAATAATGAAACTACAAAATTTTATTAATGATCAAATAACATATTTTTATCATACGCATTACATTCTAAAGTTTACATAACATTTTAAAAAAAAGTTTACTTACAAGTAGAGATACCAAAAAAATCCGTACCTGATGGAGACCCGATCCCCAAATTCGATTTGACTGGGGAATCCTCGAGTTGACCGGGGATGGGGACGGGGATGGGGAATCCCCGAAATATGAAACCGGGGATGAACTGGGGATGGGAATAATATAAATCCCCGACCCCGGCCCCGACCCCGATCTTTCTACTGTATAAGTATTTATAATTTATATGTTATATCCATACTCGATTAATTTGTATATGTATATGTATATATGTTTATGAGTATCGACATGTATATTTATATACATATGTGATATTTATAGAATCAAGAACCTTTAGAATTAGAAGTATAAGCACCAAAAACTAATATTACTTAAATATTTTGTCCGAATACACACATATGGTACATATTGTTTTTATATTATATGTGACGTTACAATGCTTAGGATGCTTTAATGTTGAATTAAAATTGTAATTAATCCAACTATGTGTAATTTACGTACGTTTGTTGAGCATTTTATGAGTCAAAATTCTTTATATTTTTGACGAGTTGGTGGATTTTTTATGTTATTTCATAAGGGTAAAAAATCCCCGAATCCTCGCGGGGATCCCCGATCCCCATTAGGGACGGGGATGGGGATGTAAAGCAATTCCCCGATGGGTATGGGGACGGGGGTGGAAACTGGAAACGGGGATGAGGATGGGAAATACAATCCCCGACATTCCCCGCCCCATTGCCATCCCTACTTACAAGTGATTTTTCATTTTAAGTAAAAATGTTTTAATAAAATGTGGAAGAGGTTTTATAATTTTGGTAAAGATCTTACAAGATCAAACAAAATCCTCTAAATCTTTTCATTTTAATGATAAATTGGATTTAGCTTCTAGAAACATAATCTTCAAAGAAACATAGCGGACGAACCAATTTTTGCTTCAATAGGTGCAATATACATGTTAGAAATTGCATCCTTGACCAAATCATCTTACGAGGCAAAGAAACATGCAGGTGATACCAAGCAGTTGGAGTCATTGTTTCCTAATGCATTTTTGGGAGATAAAGATCAAGAAGAGCAACTGTTAAGTAAAAAGCTAGCCCATATTCTTCACAGACCTAAATTCAGAAACCAAACTCTAGTAATCAACAATGAAAGGGTAAAAATAAGGTTGTTTGCATAGCGACGGGTGGGGACCAAGCATAACGTGGTGAGCGAGAGAAATGAGGGGGAGGTGACTGCCTATGATCATTGTTAAATCTGGTGCCACTCCTGTAGTAACAGAAATTATATATATACTAATGAAAACTCATACATATATATGTATGACCAATATCTAGAAAACCAGCACGAAGTTAAATGTATTTTGGAGCAGATAATTAACAATCACTAAAAGTACCTCTGCACTCTTTCATATCGGAAGGTTTCTTCCTATTCTCCTCAGGAAAAAACAACTCATTTGGAGCCCCAAAACAATCTGACCATCCATCTGGTACTTTGCTTCTTCAGCATCAGCAGGCTCTACAAACTCAACAAAACCAAATCCACGAGGTTCACTATATTTTTAATACAACAATAACCAAAAATCAAAATAATTAAAAAAATGCTATAGAACCAAACTTACCTAGTAACTATTGGGTTAATCACCATCGACCCACTTTGACCCATCACAACCACTACGACCCGGTCAACAAAAGTCAACCATTAAAATGTGACACATGACACTGTTTACAATGTGACACGTCATAGAATTGTGCATTTTGGAATATTTTTTTCAAGTTTGTAACATTTAATAGAACGCTTAGTTAATGTAACAAAACGGTACTTTTAAGAAAGTTCGTTACTATTTGATAGCCTTTTATAATCATAATAATGATCAACGCAATCATTTGAGTATCTTGATAGCTTTCCAACTTACCATAATTCCATTCAACACATTTCAACCCAAACATACAAAAATGGATCAGATCCAGCCTCATGTGGTTTTCATACCTTTCCCACCACAAAGCCACATCAAGTGTATGCTGAAACTAGCAAGGCTACTACATCACAAGGGCCTTCACATAACCTTTGTCAACACGCAGTCCAATCACAACCGCCTGCTAAAGTCTGCTCATGATCTCGATGACACTCCTGGTTTTCAGTTTAAAACAATACCAGACGGTCTATCTTCTACGTTAAAAGACAAAGACAAACCAGGTGAAATAGATCAAGTCATAAAATATCTTAATGCCAATTTCTTGGATTCATTTCTTGCCCTTGTAGCTGGACTTGAAACTCCGGTCAACTGTATCTATACTACTATATAAAGTATTTAAGTTGTGGGCTCCACAAGAAATTAAGATAAGGAGCTTCAATCATTAAGTGACATGTGTCACTTCTATAACTAAAAAATAACAAAAAAAGGAAGAGCTCTAAGGGGGGAGGGAGTGGTCACCTAGTATCCAATCCTACCCAAATTGTCACATCACCTCTATCCAATAAAAACCCTCCAACTCAAAACTACCCAATTCTACCCTAACACTACCCAAAGTGGAGGGAGTGGTACCCAATCCTACCCAATTTCTTTTTTCTTTTCTATTTTATTCATATATTTTTAATACATAAAATCACATACAATATTAAAATAAAAATATACCATTTCATTAAAAATAAAAACATTACATAATACATTTCAAACATTGGCTAAAACTACCATTTTTTAAAGTTATTTTGCACTTATTTTTAGTTATAACTAAATTATGGACATAAATATGAACACTATAAATTTTGAGGGACCAAAAGTGAAAATGTCCCCAAAATTATTCTTCTTCCCCGTTATACCTCTGTATCATGCCCACTTTCAGATACACCATGTTTTCCAATGGTACAAATCAAAGAAAAACCAAAAAATAAAAAAAATAAAATAAAATAATAAATCACCTTTGGCCTAACCGATTCGGCTTCCCAACCCGTTCATGTAACCGATTTGGCCTAACCGATTGGGAAGGGGCGGTGTTACCGATCTACCCGATCGGCACCGACCCCTTACCCGCTTCCACTCCCTCCCCTCTAACAAACTAAAATAAGGAGCTCCAATACTGGGGTGACACATGTCACTTCTTAACTAATTAATCGCATCTATTTTTAAATTTAAATATCTTTTAATTCGTTTAATTTTTTATGATTTAATTTTACCATATTTTTTAAAATTTTGTGTTCTTTAATTCAACATCCATTTTGATATATTTTTATGAGTTTTTAGTTTTTACATTTTTAGTAGGTTTATTTTATTTTGATTCAAATTTTTATAACTTTAACCTTTATTTCAATCAACACAAACTTTATTTATCAAAATCATTTACTTTTGGGAAAATGTTTGAAGGGTAAGAGATTGTGAAAGTCTTTTTATATGCTAAAATAATGATGTCACGGGAAAGATACGGAAAACCCAAACAAACACATACAACTAACACATATACATTTGGAGTGTTGTGAAATGAATTCACTAAGCGGGTAGAGAATTGCGAGGAGAGTTGGGTTAGCAATTCATTTACTATATTTATAATTTTATATATAACTATATTTATTGCCGCCGCTGTGTACGGGTATCCAACTATTATCTCTGATGGTTTGATGGTTTACGCAAAAACACCTTTGGCGGCTGAGAAGCTTGAAGTCCCCATCATGCTTTACTGGGTATTTGCTGCCTGTGGCTTCATGGCGTACTACCAGGCCAAAGTTCTAATGGAGAAAGGAGTTTTCCCACTTGAAGGTTAGATCTTTTATTCCTTGACTCGCCTAAATTTGTTCTAGATGAAAATATTCTTGAGTTCACTCTAATTGATCCATTTGTACTATATTTGTAGATGAAAGTTTTCGGAAAAATGGTTTCATTGATACGGAGATTGATTGGATTCCGGGAATGGAAGAAATTTGTGGAAAACTAGAAGGGGGGGTTGAATAGTTTTACCAATTTAAAACTTCCTTTTAAATATTTAGATCGACTTATGTTAATCTATTTTTTTTATGTTGGACGTTGATAGATAGATATATAAACGTGTAATGAAAGATAAAGAGTAAGAAGCACATCACCACGACACAAGTTATTTATAGTGGTTCGACTACAAGGACACCTTCCTTGCCCTACTCCACTCCCCGAGTCACCTACTCGAGAGTTCGTAAACACTACACCAATCTCCTCATGGCGGAGAAGCCTTCACAACGTCGCTTAACTTTTTTCCGGTACAAAGCTAAATACCGAGTTCCTTCACACCAAGGCGAACCACACCTAACACAACGTCGCCTACCCTTTATACGGTGCTAGGCTAACCACCGAGTTCTTTCACACCAAGGAGAACTAATCCTATCACAACGTCGCCTACCCTTTATTAGATACTAGGCTAAGCACCTAGTTCCATTACTATGGAGGAACTACTACCCTTCACGACACAACACCTAATCTCAAGGAGATCCACTCCTTGTTACAACATCATCAAGGATATCACCATCCTTGGAAATAAACAAATACTTATATGTATAACGATGCACCTCATCGATTATACGACCTAGGCATTCTTTTCAAATGCAACTTGATTTGATTCTTCGGCCTCTCTTTCACTAATGACTTTCACACAACGCTTGGCACCTTTCACTAATGCCTTCGTCTTGACACCTTTAGCATTCTTCACTAATGCTTTGACACGGATGATGAGCACCTTTCACTAATGCTTTCATCTTGACACTTTCGTCATTCTTCACTAATGCCTTCAACCCAACATCTATGGAGAAAGGAAGAATTATCAACAAAAGAACCTTAGTTATCTTAATGATGATGAAGCATGGCAACTCATGGACTTGAGCTTGCACGTCTTCAAGAAGTGGTGATCTTGCCTTTAAGAGGAACCTAGAAGATCACACAAAAACAAAAGACAAACTACATAGATCACTTGGATCTGAGGTTAGAGGGTTATAATACTTGGGGAAGTATGTATGTGAAGTGATAAGTAGAAAGGAAGAAATGGCTCTCTATTTATAGAGAAAATTCTCTATTGTTCCCCGGATCCCACGGATCCCTTCCACAAGGGATCCGGCTAGCACAAAGCCAGGGATCCGTGTAACGCTCTTCTTTGCCCATGGGTATTTTTGGTTATAGGTCATGGGTCATGGGTTATGGGTTGATCCATGGTTTTCTTTCTAGATACAATGAACTTGGTTAAGTGGTATATATAAAACCATGGGTTATGGGTCAATACCATTTGCTAGTTTTTACCCATTTAGTATATACTTGTTTTTACCCATTTTAGTATATACTTGTTTTTACCCATTTTGGTATACTTAGTTAAGTATATGCTAACCCAATGTGTAAACACTAGTTGTTGTACATATGTATCTAAATCATAAAATCACTTATACATGTTTTAGTGTTTTATGTGAAAACGTAAGTGTGTTATGAAACTATTAACTCAAACCATTTACGTATTTTATTTGTTTCGTTAAAATGATTTTACGTTTGTTATCGACAAAACATTAGAAGATCGTAAAATATAAATAAACGTTTTTACGGCTTATTTGTATTAACAAAATTCGTTTAAGGGATCTACCTGATCTTATCTTAGCCACAAAACGTGATGATTTAGCATTAAATTTCTTTGTGGAAGCATCTAAGGCAGCATATGAAATTTCACGCATAATTATCCATAGTTTTGACGAATTAGAGGCTACTCTTATCAAAGAGCTTAAATCCATCTTTTTTCAGATCTATACCGTTGGGCGTCAGCAGTTACTTTTGAATAGGATAACAGAAAATAAGACTGTAAAGTTGAAATTTAACCGCTATAGTTTATGGAAGGAAGAACCCGAGTGTTTGAAGTGGCTCCAATCGAAGGAACCTATTATGTAGTTTATGTCAGCTTTGGAAGTGAGAGAGTCATGTCTTCACAAGATCTTCTTGAATTAGGTTGGGGACTTGTTAATAGCAACCAGTATTTTATTTGGATCATACGTGTTGGAATTATATAACATGACTAATCATAAATATAAACAATAAACATCAAAGAAACATGCGGAAGCGTAAGGAACATATAATGAATAATTAATTAACATAAACAAGAATATGCGTACCTTTCTTGATTCTAGCCGAACAAGAATCAAATCCACAAAACTAGCAATTGAGATGAACCCTAATTAGGGTTTATAGGATTATAAGAATTACCCCTTACCGTTTTGTAATTCAATCCAAGATACAATCAATAGTGTGATTGTACCACGTTCTTGTACACACGTACTATTAACGAATTAAATTAAATGCTAGTTTAATTAATACAAAACAATTTGTTAAGGAAAAACAAAGTGATCGATCCCTTAGGGATGATTCATGATCGTTTGGACTAAGAAAAACACACAAACAATTTAGGTTTTAGGTGTAGGTGTACAAGAGTAAATAACAATGACCCTAAGCCTTGTATTTATACTTGTAGAAACTTAGAGTCCAAGTTAGGGTATGGTTGGTTTATGGAAACCCCCATCCTATTGGTTATGGAAACCCACAAGGTTTCTAGAACCTACTTGACATCTAATTTCATATTTAGTCCTTACTTTAACATTTTACGATCGTTAATCCATTACATTTAATTACTTAACGTTCGTTATGCGTTTCGTGTAAATAATAACTAAATACAACATTTTATATTTAATTATTATAACTTTAATTCTCATACGTAAAGTGTGCAATCCCGTGGTCTCGAGTTCGATCCTAACACACATCTATTAATATTTTGTCCATTAAACGAACAGCTCCCACTTGGACATATCTTAATAGAGTGATCACATCGGTTAGCGTCTAGCAACACTTCGATGCCTCTAGTACAACTCGAGCAAGGCTCCTGGAAAACCTTTTAATGTTTATTTTAGACTCAAATGAGTCATTTTTAGAGTAACAGAAAATGGGTCCATTTTAGAGGTAGATGGGTCCATTTTAGATGTAAATAAGTCTACTCTAAGGGTCTGCAGAAAATGAGTTATTTCAGAGTATAAAAATGTCTATTTTAGACTAAAACCAACTTAAAAAAAAATAATAATAATAATAATAAAATAAAAATTGTTGTCCTTTTTGGGGTGTTACAACATTTCTCATTATTATTATCCTTTTTTTTCTAATACCATGTTAAATAAATATATGGAATTAAGTCATTGTTTATTCAACCATTCTGTTTCTCGTTATAAGTGATTGAGCAAGATTACCAAATCTTCTGAACATATTCAGGGGAGATCTTTGGGCGTCACGCAAACATCTTGTCAACCCTACGAGGGGCCCAGCAGTATTAAACTCCAAAATAAATTTGAATGAACAAATTCTATTTTGACTACGAGAATAACTCACAAATTTTGCAACACTTCTGAAAACAAACCTTATGACTACCAGTTACGTATAGCGTTAAGTTGTTCCACAGAAGTGCATTACATTCATGACACTTATCTGGTATCTCAAGTCTGAGGATAACTATTCATAATTTACTTAATAACAATATCCATAAAGTAAAATCATGTAGTTGGGATAAGTCCTATATTCAATTCATTGAATATCATCTGAAATAGGTATGCATTCTCATCAATATACTTTCAAGTATATTCTACCATATCTCTCAGATTTGTCTTAGTTTAATGATACTCCCATATCATTAATTGACAACGGACGATTCAGAATAAATAAATTTATTCACGGATTAAACATGCGAATATAGGATACAATATATTATAAAATCAAACATACCAAGTATTTGATTAATTATAACAATTGTTTAACATCCCCTATCCAAATACTAAATAGATCAATGCATGAAAATTCCAGTTGATGAATTATGCCTCAAGTGATGACAATCATACTTGTTGACAAGGCATAAATCAACCAACTTGATCTATCGTAATTTTGAGAATACTTATTTCAAGAATTCAATTAGTGAAGTCCTTGTATGTGTGCATTCACCAATCCACATAATAATTCATAAAGTGTGTGACATCCTCTATCACCAATTTATGACAATTTAAACTTTCAAACATTTTAAAGTTAAAGTATTCTTATTCTTTTAATGTATAATGTAACTGCGCTCTTAGTAGCACAACTAGTTCTCATGGCCATTAACAAGGATGAAATCCTACCATGACTAGTATTGAGTGTCATCTCAATTAAATCAGCATCATTGTATACAAACAACAATATGCTCATTAAAACTCCGTAAACTTTAATATCTTATTGTGTAATGTTTGATGTGTTCCATACTTTCAAGTTTGAAGCTGATGACAATTTGCACAACAATTGACATACTGTTCATCCATAGAATCTAGGAGCAATTTCAGGCTGAGGATGTAATTCTTTTAGAATATTCATTACACAAGTTATCTAATAACTTTTAGTTAGATATCAGTGTTGTCAAATCACTTCTTATTCAAGAATGATACAACAATTTTAATACACAACATGATGTACATGATGAATCTACAGGTCAAACTTAGATTTCATTTATGTTCTATCTTGTCAAAAAATATTTATCCATTTCCCAAATGATATATCATGTTTTGTTAGAATCATTTATTTTACTGCACATATTTATTAATAATAAACATATATTCCAAGGTTGTATGTTTTAGTTTTTAAATCTTATAAGTGAAGTTTCATTCGAATCTAAGACTTAACATTTAGCTTAAAAGGAATTTTACTTCCTATATGTTATACAACATATAAGATTTAAAACCTTAACATAATACTCCCACTAGCTTTCAGGAATACTTAAAATTATCTTATTTCAATTATAAATCAAAACTAGGATTTAATAATTAAACATAAGAATAATTTTATAGATGCATGCATTTATCCATTCATGAATTATTGCACTTCGTACACTTCCAAAGATTATATGAATTCAAAAAACCTTTCGATTACTTACCGTCCTCGCTCAAGTAATTTCTCAAGAAAGAGTTTTGATATTCCATTGTCATATGTCATATTAATGAAAACAAGTATGACCATTATCATCTTTATATATTTAATGTGTCTAGGAAAGAATATTCAATCATAATTAATTGCTTAAGTGTGATCAATAATCTTGTCATAAGACATGCATTAAATATGTGTACAATATTGTCCATATGATTTCTACACAGAAATTCAAACCACTAGGGTTTTTCATCTCTTTGAAGAAACTCATTTCCATTCTCTAGTCTAACTATTAAGATAAACCAAATTTCCAAAATTGATTATCTTTATGGACAGCATCTTTAGCATACATAGTATGAGTAATTTACCCAATTCAATATTTGGTAATCCGTCATAATGATTATCAGTTTTACTATAATCCTATAACTCATATTTCTCAACATATAAGTCAAATATCTGAGATATCCTTGCAGATCTATGAATGAAAATTCCATCATCATGAGGTCTATCATTTACATGTCTAACCTCATTACTACCTCCATCCCAAAATTATAGTCCTCGTTTGATTTTTTCGGTCTTTCTTTTTCAACTTTGACCTTAAATATTTTTGTTTATGTTATACAATAGTTGATGAAAATTATACCAAATAAAAATACATTAAAAAAATCAATCGATTCATATATTTTGCATCAAGTATTATATAACACAAACAAAAATACTTAAGGTCAAAGTTGTAAAAGAAATACCGAAAAAATCATAAGGGGACTATAATTTTGGGACGGAGGGAGTATGGTATTTACTAGTGTGTTTTAGAAGATTATGTATCTTGTAATTTTATCTTTTAAGATAAAAAAACTCCCACTTGCCTTTTGTAATATATAGACTATCTATATATACTTAGCAATTAGAGCAAAACTAAATTGTTCTCTTTTTGGGACATTACATATACACATCGATAATTCCTGATTTTAGTTTGTTAATAACCTATTCATAAGTAGTTTAACAAATTCAGAATCTTTAATTTTAAAACTTAATGTGATTTATCACATTCCATAATAAAATGGTGTTTTATTAATCTTCTAGGTTGGAGTCATATTGAGTATATTCAATCCATACTCAATTTTCTAACCTTGTTACTTTTTAAGAAAGAAGTTATGGTTATCTTGAATCAAACAAATCAAATAGAGTTTGATTTTCCTAACTGAACATACCATCAACTTGTGGTATTCATTAGAATTAATATTGTAAGACAATCTAACAATATATAAGATAAACATATTCCTTTTGGCTTACCTATTTACCAACTAAGTCAACTTAATGGTATAATAGACTTTCCAAGCCAATTTCATGCTTTATAACACAAGTACTTTTAACCAAGTTACTTCATATCCATGTCTCATCAAGAAAACATAAACTGTTATAATCTCATTATACGTTATAAATCATTGATCAACTCAATGACTTCTTGTATATGTCTTAATTAAAAACCATAACAAGTTAACGTCTTACTTTATTATAAGTCTTAAAAGACTTTATGTTTATGTCTTTACAATGAATCATAAACATGTTTAACTAAAGTAATTATGAGCCCAACTCTTGGTTTTAATAGTAATTTCAAGTTAATTTATTTACTTCACAATAATGTAGGACTACATTATTTTTCATTTATGTCATTCCAAAATACATAAATAAACAAATTGAAGTAGGATTAGATTACTTTATTTATTTTCTGTCATTCTAATAATACATAAAAATTTAATTTGAAGTAGTCTTATATATCATTTTTGACACATGTTCTAAATACTTGTCTAATTTAGAAACTGCAAATATGTCCATGCAAGGTCTGACTTCACATGGAGATTTACTTTGTTGTTGCAATCTCGCCAAGTTCTCACATGACGTAAATTGCAACACCAAGTGTTTCTTGAATTAGATATGTACAAGTTATATTAGAACGTTAGTCTCTTACCTTGGAGTCAACAGAATCCTTTAAATCACATAGCTATATGTTGTACCTTGCACACAATATAGATTTCTCCCACTTGTGCATGGAACAACATCATGCAGCAGATAAACAACACGACATATGTTTGTTTATGTGACTAATATGATTGTGTCATTGATATTAGCATAACTAGTAGATGTAGAACCACTTCATTGTCTAATAAGGAAACGTACATGACTATCCTTGAAAACATAAGTGTCTACACGTGGAAAGTAATTATCTTAAGACATTCTAGAGATAATCTGGGTTACTACCAAGATGACAAAGCTTGTAACTCCCACTGAATTAGAGATTATTACATTAATTCTTTATTCAGTAATAAGAACACAATACTCCCACTGGATTTGACAACATTGTAAGTGTTTCAATAACCAGTAAAAGAAAATAGTGTTCTATTTACTTCTCTACACCTTTGAGAAAGTCCATACATAATAATTACTTATGTACTAAAAGAGTGCATTCTACTATGTAGATGATGAACTATCCATCAATGCTATTAACTTGAAAAATTGGGCATGCAATTTCTTTCTTAATAGTTCTACTATTCCAACAATTGTAAGTAGTACTTTTAAATGGTCAAAACAAAACAACTAGATAAAATATGCTAGTTTGTCTTTTACCAATTATACAGTAATTAGTCTAGCTTCTAATTTAATAACTCAGAAAATATGCAATTTTCTTAACTATTAAAATTTGCTTACGAGCTACGTATTTAGAATTTAGACAATTCTAATTTTCCAATCATACCTTTCTTCATTCATGAAAAGGAATAGGATTGAATCTCACTCTTTCTTATGAAAAGAGGACTAGTAAAGTTGACTCTACCAAAAACCCTTACAGGTGTAGATCAATTTACCAATACAGGAATAACCTTCGTTTACGGTTTAATATTGCATTAATACATTTAAAGAATTAGCAAAATACAATTTTAGTATTTTCGATAATTAAACTTTTTAAGAAAATAAAATACCCAAGGTAATATTCATATAACCATAGAATTTTCTCGAAAACTAGGATCCAAATTATCATAGGTTCATTACATCAGTTGATCTGCTAGTAACGAAAGCATATAATAAGGTAATCTGTCGAAACAATAATTGGCAAACAATTTCCAATTCCTAGATCATTATGGGATTTACATTTTCCAACGCTATTGAAAATGTAAACATGTTTCATCCCATCTTATGCCTTGAGTCCAGGTCTCACTTCCTACTCAACTTAAGTGTCTAACTTAAAGAACTGCAAATATGTTCATGTAAGGTCTGACTTTACATAAAGATTTACGTCTCCATCACAATTCGCCAAGTTCTGACATGACGTAAATTGCAACTTCAAGTGCTCCTTTTAATTAGATGGCACATAACTTAATTTATAAAGGGTACTAGTTTTGATTTTATGTGGTCAAATCAAATATGTAAAAAGATGTCATGCATTCATCTTGTAGCATAATTTTAATAAAAAAAATCTTTTTATTACCAATTCATAAAGATCAAATTATCAAAGTTTTGATTGAGGTATTGGGTTCACCAAACAAGGAATTTACCTTTAATTATCGTCCATTATACCGTACTTTTGCATAAGTATAAACACTTAGTGTTTCGGGTAATTACCACCGAAGTGGCGCATGGAATTAAAGCTAATTCGCCCTTAAGATGATTTTGTACGCATAGCCTACTTGGTAACTCCAATTTGACTCGCAAGCAAGCGGAGAATTCGGTCAGCGCTGAAGCAATAACCTCCTTCTTTAGGGTCACAATTTAATGCGCTCCCCTCCTAGTACTTCCCACACAGTCCGTCAAATTGGGTGAGCCGTTCTCACTTTTTGTACCAAAATCATCAATCCTTTAAACTATTGAAAACTTAACTTTTCAAAACAAATCAAATTTCACCATTGTTTAGTCCGTATTATTTTTCTATTCAAAATTACCCTTTGCTTAAAACTGTCACACATAATAAACAAACAAAAAATAAATAACTAAAAACAATGCGCACATAACTAACAATTAATACGTGTAAACAAGTAGCCACATGCAACTTATTTGATAAAACCTATTAATAATCAATATCTAGGTTAATTAATGTATATATTAACTAGGGCTTTCAGTTTCCCAATTGAAAGTGAGCCACATACATCGACGAATTGATTGCGTAAACCCATAATTAATAATATACCAAATTGCACATAATTGATTAATTAATGTATATAATTGGAGTCTTCCCCAATTCAAGATTTATCATAAATATACATGTGTATAAAACTTAACAATTAATTTTCGCATAACCAATCTTAATAATTAAATATATATATCGACAATAATCCATGCCAAACATGCACGTTTGCATAGATTTAACAGAACAATTTATTCACGTTGTCACAATATCGCATATTATTCCTTGTCACATAACAATTTATTCATGAATATATCACGTAACAAATATATTAATTCTAGGTTTCGATATTGATAACAAAACAATTTTATAAACCCTAAATAAAAATTTAAACAAATCGACTAAATTTTTTTTAAAGGTTTCGACCCATTAAAAAAACGATTCATAAAAAAAATTTAAAACCAAATTAGGGCAAAAGCCCTAACCCTAAAATTAGGGTTTACATAATCATAACCAGAACATTAGAATAATCATATCAAACAACATACAATATTTGTTTTTTACGTGTTTAGTAATTAATTACACGTTAAACCAAGCTCGTGATGCCACTGTTGGAATTATATAACATGACTAATCGTAAATATAAACAATAAACATCAAAGAAACATGCGGAAGCGTAAGGAACATATAATGAATAATTAATTAACATAAACAAGAATATGCGTACCTTTCTTGATTCTAGCCGAACAAGAATCAAATCCACAAAACTAGCAATTGAGATGAACCCTAATTAGGGTTTATAAGATTATAAGAATTACTCCTTACCGTTTTGTAATTCAATCCAAGATACAATCAATGGTGTGATTGTACCACGTTCTTGTACACACGTACTATTAACGAATTAAAGTAAATGCTAGTTTAATTAACACAAAACAATTTGTTAAGGAAAAACAAAGTGATCGATCCCTTAGGGATGATTCATGATCGTTTGGACTAAGAAAAACACACAAACAATTTAGGTTTTAGGTTTAGGTGTACAAGAGTAAATAACAATGACCCTAAGCCTTGTATTTATACTTGTAGAAACTTAGAGTCCAAGTTAGGGTATGATTGGTTTATGGAAACCCCCATCCTATTGGTTATGGAAACCCACAAGGTTTCTAGAACCTACTTGACATCTAATTTCATATTTAGTCCTTCCTTTAACATTTAACGATCGTTAATCCATTACATTTAATTACTTAACGTTCGTTATGCATTCGTGTAAATAATAACTAAATACAACATTTTATATTTAATTATTATAACTTTAATTCTCATACGTAAAGTGTGCAATCCCGTGGTCTCGAGTTCGATCCTAACACACATCTATTAATATTTTGTCCATTAAACCAACAATACGGACCAATTTGGTTGATGGGATGCCAGTGGTTTTGCCTGAAGAACTCAAGGAGGTGATTAAAGCAAGAGGCTTTATTGCAAGCTGGTGTTCACAAGAAGAGGTCCTGAACCACCCTTCGGTTGGTGGGTTTTTGACTCATGGTGGATGGGGTTCGGTGATAGAAAGCTTGTCTGCTGGGGTGCCAATGGTATGTTGGCCTGGTTCCCATGATCAGCGGGTTAACTGCAGACAGATGTGTAAGAAATGGGAGGTTGGTATGGAGCTTGAGGGTAATGTGAAGAGGGTTGAAGTAGAGAAACTTGTAAGGGAGTTAATGGAGGGAATAGAGGGTAAAAGAATGAGAAAAAAATGTTTGGAATGGAAGAAAATGGCGGAAATAGCAACGGGTCCCGACGGCTCATTCTTCTATAAATGTCGAGAAACTTGCTAACGAAATCACCATGTTGTCAAAAACCTAGATACGTTTGATGTTTCTTTTTTCAGTTACAAACTTAATGTCTATTGGAGTATTTTGTTGGTTCGATCCTTGCGTGAGTCAGCACTACAAGTTAGCTTCTTTTGTTCCATATGATTTGTTTTATCAGTATGTCTAACTAGGGCTGAGCGTCGGTCATAAACCGACCCGAACCGAGAAAACCGAGGACCGAAAAACCATGAAAAACGCGAACCGAAACCGAACCGAATGTTGTCGGTTCGGTTCGGGTTTTCGTCCATTCGGTTCGGTTTTGTCAGTCCAGTTGTATTTTGGCATGTTTTTGTCGGTTTTTGGCCGAACCGGACCAAACCGAACCGACCCGACCCGACCCGAAAGCATGTAAAACCTAAAACCGAAACCGAACCGACGGGTTGTCGGTCCAGTTCAGTTTTTGTCGGTTCGGTCGGTTTCGTCGGTCCGGTTCGGTTTTGAACCTTCGGTGCTCAGCCCTATGTCTAACGGGTGCCCATAAGGCACTGGTTAAATATTATTAAATAAACTCGAACTTTTCTTTTAAGTTAGTAACGGCATTTACATGTGATTTTCAATTTAATGAACTCGACGTTTCCTTTTTTATACATCCAAATCAATGCCTTATGGGCACTCATTAGACAAACGCTAAAACAAAATGTCACTTACAAAGTGCTTATAGAAAGACATGGAAATTTAATCAACTAGCACGTTGATTTTGAAATTTTGATTTTTCAAATGTGAAATAATTTAATGTCTTAATAAGTAATATCCGGTTAGATTTTCTCGCAATAAAATAATTTATCAGCCATTATCAGTTATCTTTATTAAAGAATACATAAATTTCTTACGTTACTTTGGATTTTTTTTTAATAATTTGCACGTTTTATAATGGAGTGTAAAACTTGAATTAGTCTAATATCTTTGGCTTGAACGTTTTGCAACCATTAGAACGCCCATCGTTCTCACGCAAAGTATGAGTTCAATGGAATTGAGCTTAAAGTAGTTAACTACACTAGTTGCTTACTAATCAAACCTATGCATAATGCATGATCGATGAACACGTACATGCCGGTCATCAATTGACCCACCAACCCACGATTGAAGATTAATTAATAGATAATTGATACATGTTTTTATCAAAACTATTATACCTTTTTATATTTAAGTCTTTTTCGTCGCAAAGACACTTGCAATTGTTTTCACTCTATGACAGTCGTAGATGAGCTGCAACCCAAGATGATTTTTCTCCATAGGACCTATGTTAATTTTCACACGTACTTGCATTGGATGACGTAATCGAGAGTATGGCTGGTAAGACCTTCAACCCAAGGCATAAGATGAGACGAAACATGCCACATGACACTACTAGATCGTTCTCTAGTGCCATGAGTCTCGTAAGTATAAGAGTTGCACTAGTAATGCAATTATCGCCCGTCGCTTACCTTTTAAATCCACAAATTACTAGTAGTTAGACTACCATGATGAGAGGGAATTCAAGTAGGATCTCAGTCTTTTAGTAATTTTTTTCTCCTTTTTTTTTTTTTTTTTTTTAATATAGGTAGCTAATTTTTAAATAATTGATTATCAAAAATACTAAATTTTTGAACTTTGTTTTATTTGTAGATGGCATTACCTGTTCAAACCATGAAAAATAACTCGATTTTCAAGTCGATTCTTGAAAAAGAAAAAACTTTATGGTCATAACTCTCTCGATTGGTATTGCAACCTAAGGACTGTCCTTAACGCCTAGAAAAAGTTAGTATATTTGGAACAGCCTATACGACCTACTCCTACCCCCGTGCTCCTGCTATTATGGTTCATGTTGATGTTACTGTTGTGTATACGCGAAGGGTAGATGCACTATATGAAATTGCATGTCTTATGCTTGCTAGCATGACTCCAGAGCTTCAAAAGAACCTGGAGGACTTCAATGCATATGACATGCTTCATGAGTTGAAAACTATGTGTTTCTCAGCAAGCTGAACATGAGCTTCTTGAAACTATGAAAGCATTACATGTTTGCAAGCAAGAAAAGGGTCGTTGTGCTCTTACGTCCTAAAGATGAAAGGCTATTTAGACCAACTGGAATGTCTAGGTAACCCCATGTCCTTACCCCTTGGAGTGCGCTTGATACTTACCTCTCTTTCCAAGGAAGGTTTTGTACAAAATTAAAATATGCATAGCATGGGGAAGACAATAGCTGAGTTGCATTCTATGCTTAAGCTACATGAGAAAGAGCTTCCAAAGAAGGTTGTAGCTGCTCCTGTTGTCCTTGCGATAAGATGAGGGAAAGAACATAGATATTCTCCCTAATGGTACACAACCACCGGATTTGAAGACATTGTTCATTTTCCTATTGATTGTAGGTAGTGAGAACTCGAGGGAGTGTTCTTTTCAAGTGATGGGGAATGATGGGGACGAGATTCAAGAAGATACGTAGCACCCATCGTGGTCTCTACGTGAAGCTTTCTTTCCCTTTACGTCGTAGAGCTCTCAAATAAGATTTTTCGAGACTTTAAGTCTTAACGCAGTAAAGGGATTAACACATTTACGCCGTAAAGCTGTCGATTCTAGAGTTTTCCTTCTTATGTTTAAGTCGGGTTTTACTTTAATTAGGTTACTTTTTGTGCAAGTTTTACTTCCCTATGAATATAAGGCTCATTATCATTATAATGCACTTTTTGATTATAAATGAACTTGTGTTTAAGAGTTACTCTTGAAGAAACGAAGTAAAAAACCTCCATAGCCTAAGAAAAGTATCTTGCCCCAAGAGTACGCCGGACCTACTATACTCAAAAAGGGCTGTTTGTTTGAACAAACTCGACGATCGTATAACAAATTGTTGCTTATAGCAGCAAACTTTATGAACCTATACACCAGCTTACGTAGCTATAACCAACCCGTGTCATGCATAATTCATTCCTTGCACAAAAAGAATGAACAATAGAAAAAAAGATAATCAAATCCAATTTGCCCCCTTTTAAGTACTCTTTTTGTCTAGAGAGAGAAAAGAAGAAGAAGAAGAAGAAGAAGAAGAAGAAGAAGAAGAAGAAGAAGAAGAAGAAGAAGAAGAAGAAGAAGAAAAAGAAAGAAAAAAAATGAAAATGGAAAAAAAAACAATCCATTTAGTAAAATAAAAAATGTAGATCTACATAAGAAACAAAATGTCTTCTATTCTCCCATTCTAAAGGTAATCGAGTTTTTCTCTCGTTTAGGTTTTATTTCCTGGAGGTTTTACCCGTTTATCAACCTTTGGATTATGGTTAACCAAATTTGCTTACGGATACTGCATTATAAAAATAATCAGAAATTTGACTTTGTGAAAGATCTCTTCCTCATCGTAAGTTCTGGAGATCTAGTCCATTTTGAATTGGACCCCATCATGTTTAGTAGTGACGTATTGTGTCGTGTTCACATGATAACAAAAACAAAAAGCTAAAGTTTGAACAATAGAGTAAGGTACGTTGTGAAGCAATAAAACAAAATGTCACTTACAAAGTGCTTATAGATTGACATGGAAATCTAATCGACTAGCAGGTTGTTTTAGAAATTTTGATTTTTCAAATGTAAAATAATTGAATGTCTTAATAAGTAATATCCGGTTAGATTTTCTCACAATAAAATAATTTATCATTCATTATCAGTAATCTTTATTAAAGACTACATAGATTTCTTACGTTACTTTGAATTTTTTAATAATTTGCACGTTTTATAATGAAGTGTAAATGAATCAATTCTACGTACTTCTAAATTTTGTGCAGCATTTTGTTAACGCCTACATGTTATACCGTATATGTCTCTTATAAATACGAATCTGTCTTAAGATTGTTGTATATTACGTTTATTGCTATAAGAGACAAATAAATCGTAACATGAAAACATGAAAGTGTAGAGAATGATACCGTAATTCTTTTGATTGTGGAGACACAAAAACACAAGTAAGGAAAATGTTGAGGCCTGTGATGCTTACAGTTTCCTTAAGACAGATTCATCCTCTCCACGGTGCTTGAGAATCGTGAACGTCTATCTCCCAGGATACAACAACAACGGATAACTCCGTTAGCACAAACGGGTTATCAAGGCGAACCAAAAACGTGCCTTCCCTCTATTACAAACGTATACACAAGAAGTCAATATGAGTGACAACAAAAGGAGAGGAGTAATTGAGTTGTGTTTTTTCGGTTTTTCTAGACAAATGAGAATAGCTCTCATTTATAGGGAGGGGATCAAGAAAAAACGGTCACATTAATTAACAAAATTAATCTTACTAATGTCTCATGAATTAAAAAATTAACCTACATTAATTTTATTTTTAATTCACATTAGTATTTTAAATGACACAATCAATTGTCATTCATACCTTTGACCAAAATTTCCAACAATCCCCCACATGAATGAAATTGATAAAAGGAAACAAATTTAACGACTCGATGATGTAATAGAGTTTTGCAGTTGATATTTGCAAAGGATAGGTAGGTGTTACCCTTTGAACCTTCCCTTGTGAAATATACTTAGACTCCTAGCAGCCAGTAGAACTTGATGTCTTTGAACTGTCTGTTGTTTGTGGAGACGACAATATATATTCACACAAATATCTCTTTGACACTTTTGGTTCTCATAGTTATGTTCGTTATGGTCATGAACATTAGCCTGGTTCTGCGAGAGCTGTTAAGAATTGCGCCCCCACAATTCCCTTAGAAGCGACCTCACTTCTCTATCACATAGGTGATTCTCGATTAATCATTAAAAGCCATATGCTTAACCTCATATTGTCACTGTTATAGGAATGGACTAGGAAGTTTGCTAACTCCCTTAAATAAATGTGGAGTTTATTACTCCCCCATAGTGACCACAGTTTATACAAGTAGGTTGTCCTATTGAACCCAGATCTTGGGATCTCCAGTCAGCTGAGTTAGGTTTTTCTTCATATAAAATTTTCAAGGGCTTTAGTCACATTCCTCTTCACGACTTGCTAACTAACTCTCACATTTAGCTTTTCACAAGCGGATCCGCAAAGTTATTCTATGACTTCATATTATCAATAGGGATAACCCATGCTGAGAGTAGTTTTCGTATCGACATAATATGTTTGTACGAATTTGAGTTTCTTGCAACTCTAAATATATCATGCTCTAAGTAATTCTTGAGTATTCCAACTAGGCAAGAACTTCATGTTTGTTGACGTTCTTTTGAACTCTAGCTAGGTTGGAATCCCCACATGGAATTTATCTCAAGAATTTTCTAGAAAGGTTCTCTGTTTCAATGTATTAATCTTGTTTATAAGATTTTTTCTCACATGGATATGACATCAAAATCCTTAGTAATTTGTCACTTCACAAGTTTCATACTAGTGTATGAAAACTTTTTGAATGTCTTATGTTAATTATTTTCCGTATCATAATTAACAGATTCCAAATCTAGCATGCTATAGACCAAGGAATCAATCGTATGACAGAAGATGCATCATTCTGATTACTCATAGTTTCATCTACTAACATTCTTCTTTTAGACAAATCACCACCTTAAAACACATATGTTTTAGGAGGATCCCATAAGTTATATGTGTAAGTCCTACACTTATAACATGTCATTCCAATTCACTTGTGATTATATATTATCACATTTCATCTCTTATCATTATATGATTATCACAATTTATTATGTGATTATAATCACATAAAATCAATGTGTAATCATTTTACACAATCAAAATATGCCCAACTTAGTGAATGGATAATAACTCGCATTAGATGACAATCACACAGTTCAAGTTAGTTACATAAACCAACGTAATTCGTTGTCATCTATATGTGTGTTCTTTCTTGACATTTTGCAATGTCCTACACGGTTATATTCAGCACATAGTCATTTCTTACATATGACAAACCGTTCGATTATTAACAATATGAGTTATAACAAGTCTTGCCGATTATTCATCTTTCTAGAATAACAAATAGTTTGATTATTCACAACAATATTCACAACATAATATTTGCAACATCCAAACTTTTCAATACTCGGTACAAAACCGAGAGACTTGTTTATCATGTCTCATAAAAAGCCTTTTTTTCTTTAAACCAAGACATATGAATGAATATTCATCACTCAAATATGACTACTAATATAAGTGTCAAGCCAATAAATTATTGTGATAGGGTTCAACCACATTTATCACCTATAACATGGCATTAATCAAGTAACATACACCACGTGTATTAATCAAGTAAAGTCAATGCATGAAGTAATCATTAACAACATTGTCTTTAAACACATTCATTAATAGCTCATAAATTCAAATAAAATCATAAATTAATTTTACCCTTAATTCACATTAGTACATTAGTATGTTTGATGGCATCATCAATTGTCATTCAACACTTTGACCATATATAACCAAGGTTGAAAATTTTTCAAATAGGGATAATTTGTGGAGAAAGTACTATTATATCAAAATATAAAATTTCGATCATGTGGTTCACCCTTGTATGCTCAAACTTTACACAAATAAAGTTTAATGTCTTATCTAGTCAATGTAAATGATTGGGCTCAAACTCTTTAGTTTACAATGAGAAAAACATATTTTCTCCCAACAACGCATATTTCCAATATGCACGTCTTTACTAAAATAAAAGTTACAGTACAATTGAGTGGCTCACCCATTGAAGCTTACACTTTTCAAAAATCAAGTTTAATAGCTTAGCTACGCACTATAAAAAGTTAGGCTCAAAACACATTCGTTTACTATGCAAACAATTCATTTTACTACGACTACGTAGCTGTGACAACATATATTTTGGATCCAAATAACATCAAAATTCGCATTCCACAAGAATGAATTCAATCTCAACATCTAGTCATGAAACCAATACTAGCTACACAAGCCAATATCATGACAAGATTTGAGCCAACATGCTTTAACGATCCATAACTCCCAAAATAACAATGATCGTTAAAGATTTATCTTTAAATTAAATAAGACTCCATAAGACTAGAACTCAATTATTTCCATAGTCATAGGTTCAAAAATGTTTCGTAGTTATTGCGACGGATTCGCAAAAAGGGATTCGGTTCCCCTTATTAATCAAATGAATCCACATACGCAACAAATGAAATTAACGTTTTTTTTTCCCATCTTATAGTTTCTGATGCGATCATTTCAAACACTAGAAAAAAATATATATGATACTACGTAACAAAATTGAAGAGTCCATAACTTATGAACTTTTAGTTAATACACCAAAGTCAAACCGTTTCTTCAAGCAATAAATCACATGTAGTATATTAGATAATAATCATCATCATATATAATACAAATAAATTTCAATGATACGAAATATGCATATATAGATAACGGTTTAGTAGATCATAAAAGTATCATAAACAAGAGAACACATCTTATTGTTTTCCTTAACACACTAAAAGCCTTGTTTTCATGATTTCATCGATTTTACTAAACGCCATTTACAAGTAAGTTCCAATAATTCTTTTCCATGAAATCATCAAAGGCTCTACTTAAAAAAACATTAGCAGTAAGATGATTAACATATGAAAGGTATTCAAAAAGTTCCATTTACATTCAAACAAATAAATCTCTATTAAGCATGCGATTCATGAAAATGGACACTTTAAATAATAGGGCAAATGACAAAAAAATGTATCAAACTTGACATTTTATGTGATTGTGTGTAGCCAACTATTTTTTTTCTTATTGTATGTACTGAACTTTCAAATTTCGATCATTATGTGTATTTTGTGACTATTCTGCCATGTAAAATGACCATTTTACCCTTCGAAATTTGAAAAAATTAAGGGTAAAATGGTCACAAAATACACACAATAATCGAAATTTGAAAGTTCAGTACACACAATAAGAAAAAAAATAGTTGGCTACACACAATCATAAAAAGTGTCAAGTTTGATGCATTTTTTTGTCATTTGCCCTAAATAATACTTATCCTCATTCATTCTTTTTCCTTGTAACCGATTTTTGGTGGGTTATGATAGTAGCTAGAAATTAGATATAAGGCTCATGCTTCATGTTGCACATTTCATATTTCTTTTCTTTGGCATCAACGTAATATATCAATCACCCATCGCCATGTTTTGTATTTTTCTTTTCATCTTGTGTAACGCGTATATGTCTCTTATAAATACGAATCTGTCTTAAGATTGTTGTATATTACGTGTATTGCTATAAGAGACAAATAAATCGTAACATGAAAACATGAAAGTGTAGAGAATGATACCGTAATTCTTTTGATTGTGGAGACACAAAAACACAAGTAAGGAAAATGTTGAGGCCTCTGATGCTCACTATTTCCTTAAGACAGATTCGTCCTCTCCACGGTGCTTGAGAATCGTGAACGTCTATCTCCCAGGATACAACAACAACGGATAACTCCGTTAGCACAAACGGGTTATCAAGGCGAACAAAAAACGTGTCTTCCCTCTGTTACGAATGTATACACAAGAAGTCAATATGAGTGACAACAAAAGGAGATGAGTAATTGAGTTGTGTTTTTTCGGTTTTTCTAGACAAATGAGAATAACTCTCATTTATAGGGAGGGAGATCAAGAAAAAACGGTCACATTAATTAACAAAATTAATCTTACTAATGTCTCATGAATTAAAAAATTAACCTACATTAATTTTATTTTTAATTCACATTAGTATTTTAAATAACACAATCAATTGTCATTCATACCTTTAACCAAAATTTCCAACAATAACTTACTAGAATGATCCTATTTATAACAACTTCGTCACTCCTAAGTGGTATCACTTAATTTCTTATCGTAAATTTTAAGTTGACTAGTAAAAAAGTCATTAGTTCAAATCTCAATTTATGGCCAAATATTACTAGTTACAACTAACAAGTGTTCATTGCCTGCTGGAACAAGGTTCTTAAAAGAGTCTGCACTCAGAAAAATACACAAGATCAAGGTTATTATGCACATTTTAAAACTTTTTTTTGAAAAATGATCATTATTGAATGCATGGTATTTTCCCGTGATCATTTCATTAGCATCATTGAAACATAGAGTACATATTTGTGCAGTAAGCTAAGGACAATCTGTAACACCTCAAAATAACGCAACGAAAGATAATGTCACTAGGATGCTACTTCATAATACAAAAAGATAGTTATAGAAAACAATATAATTTAAATCAGAGTTACAAACAAAAGGTCTCAAAGTATTAAGTTACATAGACATTTTAGTAATATCGAATGGTACAAAAGTATGCTTAAAAGTCTTCAAATATGCCAAAAGATTTTATGCTCCAACCCAATGCTATCGCCTTACGAACCTGAGAAAATACATGTTAAAGGTGTCAACATAAAGTTGGAGAGTTTATAGGTTTAAACATGTAAAAGCCATGTGGACCACAAGATTTCAAAGAGACAATTGTACTCCGAATATGTTCATGAAAAGTATTACTGTTGCACTAAGCTCATGACACCGACCCTTGACATTAGGTTATGTATTCTCCCCCAAACAGGTGTTTTGCCAAACACCTACACGACATCAAATGAAATGCGTTCGTTTCTATTTTAAGCGACCAACACGGACGGGGGAGTTTACCCCCAATAGATCTATTCACAACACTCGCGCTTACTACGTAATTATCGGTCATTAATGATGGAGACTTTAATGGCAAATGAAGCAATTTACGCAATTCGTAAATGTTTTATGTATTTGTGTCCATATGTAAAAACAAGCAATGTATTCTCACCCAAAGTATTTAAAAACAAGTATAAACTAGTAAAAGTGAAGCTATGAAACTCACCTTAACAAAAGTAGTTAACAAGCTTGAGAACGAAAATGACCAAAGTACGACCTACGAACCCAATGAATGCGTGTCTCTATCGATGACCTAAAATAAGTAATACGACACTTATTAGACTCTTTCTATATGCTCGGACTTGACGACAAAAAATAATAAGTCAAACTACTAGTTTCGTCGTTAAATAAACTCATTCTTCTATTAGTCACAAAACTCAAATATGTCCCAAATTTTAATGTCATAACAAGCAACAAGGCAAAAGTTCAATATAGATCTCAAATTTACCATAGATACAATGAACCAATCATAGTCATTCATTTTTCTAATCAAAACAAAATTAATAAACTTTCGCCCTTTTTTTAAAAATTAAATATCTCGCAAGCCGTTAATCGTTACGAGAAAAAAATCATACCATCGCGACGAGAATTAAATTATATTTCTATATATAAGCACTTCTATATATTTTTAACAAATTTTTTTTCAAAATTTCGGCACAGAAAAATCATATGTGATTTGTGAAAATCACATGTGATTCGATTTTTATAAATCACATATGATTTTTGCAAATCATATATGATTTGTAAAAAACGAATAACATGTGATTTTTTAAGATCTTATATGATTTTACAAATCACATGTGATTTTTATGGGCGGAATTTAAAAAAAAAAAAGTTTGTCGAAAATTTAGAGAAGTGCATATATGTAGAAAGATAATTTAATTCTCGTCGCGATGGTGTATTTTTTATAGTTTAAGATTTACCATCTGCAAGATATGTTGTTTTTAAAAAAATGTGGAAAATGATTTTTTTTTTATTAATTTTGATCAAAATGGATGGCTAAAATTGATTTATTGTATCTATGATAAATATGAGTATATTGATGTCAACTCCAAACAAAAAATCACCAAGTTAAACTCCACCACTGACCAAGCCCTTCATATACGTTATACTATAGTTTATTAGTTATCTCCAATAATTTTCGTGGAATTTATTACATAATTATACCTGACCATTCATACCCGACTGCAAAAATGGTCAAATCTGGACATACGAAAGTATTTTGAATGACATAAGGACTAAATCAAAGTTTTATGGTTAGGGCCAATTGGTGACTTTAGTTTGGATATATAAACATCTCCAACAAAAATTACAAATATAGATTTGCCCTACATCTTGATTTATTGACCAAATACTATAAGGGTTCAAAGTAGTTTTTAGTACTCTTTTGACACCTCAACTCATTTTGCAAATATTCCTGACCAAACGACCTCACATTCTTACAAAGCCTATATTTGTAAAACTTACCCATGAACCATATCAAAACTCCTGTTATTCATAAATATATCATTAAAACAAGTTGACCAAAAAGTTTCAAAACAAGTTGTTTGAAATTTCCATTGACTAAAACAAGTCAAACCACCAATAATACATGCAAAAACGACTCCACTAACACCCAAAATCATTTTATATATATCTTAACAATATTTCTGCCAAAGAATCTCAATGGTAACATTGATCTAACAACACTTTCATGCATGTACTTGTAGAAATGTCAAAAAGGTCAAATCTATGACTTAATGTGAGAAAACGTTTTTGTCAACTCTTAGATCTACCTATCACTTCTACAACCAAAACTCCTAGATCATTTAGATATTTAAATCATGCATGTTTTTATTTAAAAATCACAGTAGCAAACTCAAAAAAATTTAAACCTTCTTGCATGTACTTAAAAGTGTTGTAAAAGGTCAAAATCATTAGTTTTTAAGCCATTTCTAAGCATGAAGTCTTTAACCATTTTTCCAAATCAAGAAACCAAAGCTTTTACACAAAATGATGAATTTAAAAAGAGTGTTTTATCATCATATTCATTGATCTAAAATGGTTATATAATAACATTGATAAAACTCAAGAAAAGTGTATGAAAATTTCATTTTTAAAAAAGATTTGGTGCAAAAATGATACAAGGGTTCTTGCACATTTGTTTTTACCTTAAAAGAGCTTAATATTCTCAAGATGATGGTGATTTTGGTGGTTTTGGGTCGTGGTAGAAGCAACATGATCAAATGGAGAGAAATATTTTTACTAGTGAAAGTGATAAACGAAAGAAAAGAACTTATGCTATGACTATTCCGAGTCGGGCTTTTAGAGATGAGGCCTTTTAGCGATGCATATGTGTTACATGGTTTTGTAATTACGTGAAATACAAGTAGTATTGTTTGTTGTTGGTCTGCCACTACATAAAAAGAGAATAGGTGTGTTTTATTTTTATAATATAATGTATTATCTAGTTGTTTTGATCATATAACTAAGACGCGAAGTCTCAAAAACACGTAAAACGTAAACTGGGTATCGTAAAAGTCTAAAACTTATAAAAATATTATAAGTTGTCAAAATGATTAAATCTAGTAATTTAAGTATGACACAAGCATATTGGGACGTTTAAACGACGTTACACTAAAAACGTAGGTCGTAGACACGTTAGTTGACACAGGTTCCTAATAAAATGGACGTAAACCATAAAAATTACCCGACAAGCACAATATCAATGAAAAACTTATAAAATAAGTTTATGAAAGTGTTAAGCATATGTTTGATGTAGACTAAACTTAGTCTATGGCCGATTCGCTGGTATACGTTAAATATTGTTTTCTAATTTACGCGATTTAATTAAATAGTTACGCATGAAAGTAAATATGTAAACTTCTAAAATAAAATATTTTGTGTTTTTGGATAAATATTGACTTGAAATTTTCAAGTGGTTACAGTCTCTCTCCGTTAAGGGAATCTTGTCTCGAGATTCAGTTTGTGTTAGTTGTTAGATGGGTGTCAATGAAAAAGTGTGGGTACTTGCGGCGATTTAGTCTTCTCGTTCCCTTGTTAACTTAGGAACTCTCTTGAAATTCCATCGAACCTTGATGATAAGAACTTGATTCTGTTTCAAGCATTTGGCTTCTCAGTCCTTAATTTTAATGACCCCGTTGATCGGTGGGTTGTTTCTAGGCTGACAAGTGATGTGGTCTGTCTCGTCATCTTGGGATATGGTGTAGGATGAGGCTAACTCTACGTGGTAAGGATATGGTAAAGGTCTTCTTAGTTACGGTGCTTAATAGTACAAATGCCAATGAACTGTGTATACTCACACAAAACTTTACGTCTCATCAAGTAGAAAATCAATCTCAACATAACCCTAATATAACTATTCCCCGTATCGCAAGATTCATTTCTAAGTTGAACATAGGTGATCAGACTATGCTCCATTGTCCCTAAGTTGAACATTGGTGACCAGGCTATGTTCAACCGAGGTTCAATGAATTTTAAAATACTCAGCTTAGTTATACTTACAATATGTCCGTTGTTGTAACAAGTATAGCGTTTATATAATATATAAGTATATTATATATTAACAGAGATATAAGTTTGTACATACAAATAAACAAGTATAGGTATGTAGTATAAGCAAGTAAGGCAAGTACGCATGGTAGTGGTTATGATGAAGTGTTCAGTTTAGTCAACTAATTTTTAAAGTCAAATGCATTAATTATACTTGTTTATAAAATAGCAGTCAAAATAGTTTATACACAGTTTATAAGATTCATAAAATGATCACAAAACAGTTTATGAGGTAGTAGTAAATCAGTGATTTAGTTTATAAGATAGTGTAAAGTAGTTTGTAAAAGAGTAATAAAATGGTTGATGGGATAGTGATAAACAACGTATAAGATATTAGCGAAATGGTTTATAAGGTGATAGTAAAATAGTTTCACAAGGTAGTGGCAAAATGGTTTGTAAGGTGATTACAAAATAGATTATACGAGAATAACAAAATAGTTTATAAGTTGATAGTAAGTCACGTTAGTAGTTTATAAGATATTAATAAGATAATTCATAGAATAAATTGGTTTACAGTATGGTGGCAGAATAGTTTATAAGTTAATAACAAAACTATTTACAAAATGGTAGTGAAATAGAAAGTGTAACAAAAAAAAAATGTTACAACATGTTGATATAAAATAGTAGATATTCATGTTTTAATTAACAGGTGTGTCTTTAGGCGATGTTACGAGGCGATGTAAGTGTTTTAAAATTATGGGACGGGTGTTCAAATTCATCTTCGGAGACAGGGAGTAAGACAATCAAGGGAATTCGATAGACTGTAACGGGGTTTCATTATCATATGAAATTAAATAGAGTTATGAAAACGTCTAGATACCATTGTAATCATTTACAATGTCTTAGGAAAGTTTTATAGATCATAAAATTGTAAGAGTATGTATATGATCAGGAAAATACAGAGTTCGACATATTGCTCCGAAAAATGAGTATAAAAGGTAAAAATTAGTCAAACACTTATATAATTAACCTTTATAAAAATAAATAGTTATGCTCCAGAAATGAGTAGAAGTGATCGAAAAGTAAATCAAGTGTTTATATAAATAATCTATATATAAATAGAATAGTAATGCTTCAGAAAATAAGCAAAAAGTGTTTAGAAAATATATACATATACGCATGGAAAGTGTGTAAGGCAATAGCAAGGGAGTCTAAAAGTAAGAAGTAGTTATAGTTTAGGTATTAAATACAACCTAATTCTCTATAACCAAAGCTCTGGTACCAATTTGTAACACCCCCAAAATAACGCAGCGGAAGATAATTTCACTGAGGTGCTACTTCATAATATAAAGAGATAGTAGTAGAAAACGATCTCTAAATGAGACGTTTTAAAAAGTAACCATTCAATAATTTAAATTAGAGTTACAAACAAGAGGTCCGAAAGTATTAAGTTACATAAACATTTGAATAATATCAAATGGTACAAAAGTATGCATAAAAGTCTTAAAATATGCCAAAAGACTCTGTGATCCAACCTAATGTTATCGCTTTACGAACCTGAGATAATACATGCTAGAAGTGTCAACATAAAGTTTTTGAGTTCAAAGGTTTAAATATGTAAAAGTGATGCGCGTACGAAGTGCGTTCAGGGTCAAAGGAACTTCCTTTTCGTCGAGCAAGTTTTTCAACACCCTAGGCAGTGAACCTAATTGTTGTAGTGTAGTATTGGGTAAGCCTCGGGTATTGATATCGTTCTCTAGGGGAATAGGAATGCTAGCAAGAAGTGTACTACGCTAAGGTTGGGGTTGAGGAAGATTATTTTTTATCTTTTATATATTTTTTAGAAAGCTAAGGGTAAAATTTCGGGGCAATGGATTTGGGGGTGGTAGTTCTACCGATTACTTCTACTATCTATTATCTATTACTACGGGTAGTCTATGTCTTTTTGATGTGTGCTCGTATGATGATTAAAATTGTGTTTACCTAGATACTATTACTCCCTAGTTATCTTTTATTGGTGGTTGAATTGTCACGTCCTTATTCTTAATGCGTTGTGTTTTCTAAGGTCGTAGGGAATGCTTATGCCCTAACTCTTTGAGAATACCTTAAGGTTATTGCTTACGAAATCCACTAGATGTTTCATAAACTAACCTAAAGGTTGTCTTTGGATGTTTAGACTACGAAATCCTCTAAGTGATTCATTAACTAATGTTCGCAAAGATTACTCAAGAATTTAAACACAACGATAGCCTAGTGCATTCTTAAACCATTTACAATTAAGATAAGAGACAACCAATCAATAATTAATAACTAGGTTTCATAGATCTAAGCAAACACATAAGAAATTTTGCCGAACATGTTAAACAAGCAAGCATACACACATTCAATGGAAGAAATAATGAAATTAATGGAATAAAACACTTATCTTGATGTGTAAAATAGGGTTTGGGACCCTAAGATACTGTGCAAGTCGGACTACAAACGTTTAGGGTTTTTACTCCACAAGTCTACCTCTTTTAAAAAAACTGAAAAATTGAATTCTATATATAGATTTACACTTGCGACGGCGTCGCCTTATAGGTGGGACGCCATCAGATCGCCGTCATTAGGGTTTTCGTCTTAGCCAAGTTATCGTTGGGACGACGTCACGTTGTAGTTGTGATGCCGTCGGGCTTCAGTAGGGACGTCGTCTGATCCTGGATCTGGGCCGTCTGAGATGAAAATTCTTTGTGACGCTCTTCCTCTTCAAAGCCTGACGCCGTCAGGTGTATTTTAGCAAAAAGTCTACTGAATCGTCAGGTGTATTTTAATTAAATTCGTAGAGAGGGACGGCGTCGCCCTTTCCACAAAAAGGTGTAGATTGGCAGGAACACCCTGACCCCGGGGTGCCTTTTGGCACCAGCCATTGTCCACCCCACAAGGAATAGCTCCGGAAACTCTCCTGGCCTAGTGGGGCACCAACCGGAGTGAGCACGAGCCAAGACTCGAACCCCTGAGCTCTTATTCCACAAAGTCTCTCCAATGTGCCCATAGGTTTTGCGGAGGTGGGTACCTATATGAAGCAAATGTCAAGGACGGGACTTGAACTTGCGTCAATTGACTCAAGCACAAGTGCTCCAACCATTGGATTAATGCTTCATTGGTGGACAGTGTCACCCTTTACTTGGGACGCCGTCAGCTTCAGTTTCAGCAGCTTGAGTGTCTTCGATCTTAACTTAGCCATTTTATTCATATATTCACTCCTTTTCATCCAAATATGCATCATTCTAGCATTTTGCTTCCAAGAGACCTAAAAAGTGAAAAAGAACGAAATTAAGCAGTAACAGATATAAAAGTGGGTGATTAAGGGCTTAAATGACCCCTTAAAAGTGTACGTTTTAAATCCTTATCAAAAAGCATTGTGGACCACAAGATTTCAACGACAATTATATTCTGAATATGTTCATGAAAAGTATAATTGTTGCACTAAGCTTATGACACCGAACCCTTGACAGTTAGTTATGTATTAACCCCAAACAGGTGCTTTGCCAAACACTTGTATGACATCAAATGAAATGCATCTGTTTCCAATTGGAGCGACCAACACGGATGGGGGAGTTTAACCTCAATAGATCTATTCACAACACTCGCGCTTACCACGTAATTAACGGTTCTTGATGATGGGGACGTTAATGGCTAATGAAGCAACTTATGCAATTCGTAAATGTTTTATATACGTGTGTGCATATGTAAAAACAAGCAATGTATTCTCTCCCCAAAGTATTTAAAAACAAGTATGTTAATACAAATATCGTCATTAAACGTTATTTATATTTTTGATCTTTGCCTAAGTTTTGTTAACGACAAAAGTAAATTTAATTTATAAAAGCTTAAAGCTTGTCAAGTTTATTAGATATTAAAACAAGCTTTCTCAAACAATATATTCACCATTCAAGCATTTACATTTATGATTAGTAACATCTTGATATGACTCTAATCATTATGTATGATAGTAGTTTGTAGAATGTGTTAGGTTCTTAAAACCAAACACTACTTAAGCATTTGCATATTTCTATTAATAGTAATACAACATTTGACATCATGTATTACATCATGGAGATCATTGGAAGATTCCATTAGATATTTTGTGAAGATTTGTACTCTTCATATCTTGCACAATCTTACTTAGATAGAGTTGACTTTAGGCAAGATTTGATATCTTGACTGTCAGACTGGCGGTACCATTTTGGTACACGGGTGGAACCCTTTTAAGGGGTCCGCGGTCCGTGGACGCTCCTGTCCAATTTGGCTATAAATAGCAATGCCAAGCCAAGTAGTTTCTCATCCCTTTCTAACATACTCTCATACATATCTTCTCTCTAACCTTTCTAATTCAGTTTCATATCATATTAGTGATCTCTTTTGTAGCAAAGAAGATCAAGTCATATTCAAGCTTCAACGAGAAGTTGGAAGTCTAGTTTGTTTAGTGTTGTATGATCTAGTGTTGATTCATACTTCATTGTTGTGTCAAACCATCATAATCTTGTGAGTGTGAGTGGTTAGTATTTTAGTCCTCAAAATACATTGTGTGTGGGAGTAGTTGTACCCTTGGAAAGAACTCGACATCTAGCTTAGTGTCGGAAATAGTGTAAGCGAAGTGTAAAGGTTTTCTCCGCCGGTGAAAGGAGCTTGTTGACTAGTGAAGTTAAACTCTCGAGTGTGAGACTCGGGGAGTGGAGTAGGGCAAGGAAAAAGAGTCCTTGTAGGCCGAACCACTATAAACAACTTGTTGTGGTTTGATCATTTCTTTCCTTATTTACTCATTACATATTGCTTGCATATTTCATTAACATACTTAAGATCAATATCAATTGATCTTTCAATAAGTTTCAAAACAAAGTTTTTAATCGATAAACTATTCAACCCCCCTTCTAGTTTTCTTCAATTGGTATCAGAGACTCGTTGCTCAAGAATTTCTAAAATAACTTGTATTTTATAAAATTGAAACGATCCATGGATTCTGAAAACTTTAAAGAAGGGCAATCTATGCAAAGACCACCACTCTTTGAAACCAATGGATTTATCTATTGTTAAAACCGTTTTGAAACATATGTAAAATCAAAAGATATAGATCTTTGGTTTATTATTGTTAAAGGAGATTTTAGTTCTACAACAAAGGATATTTCCGTTGATGAACAAAAGAAATTAGTTGCTAAAAATAATGAAGCTAAAATGATGCTTTATAATGCTTTACCTAGAAAAGAATATGAAAGAATTTTTATGTGTGAAACCGCTAAAGATATTTGGGAATCTTTAATTGTTACACATCAAGGTAATTCACAAGTCAAGGATAACAAAATTGATCTTCTTGTTCAACAATATGAACAATTTGTTATCCCTGAAGATGAAACCATTGATTGTGGCTTTGCTCGTTTAAACACTATCATTACATCACTTAAAGCACTTGATGAATCTTTTCGTAGTAAGAACTTTGTCAGGAAATTTCTTAGAGCACTCCATCCCAAATGGAGAGCTAAAGTGACCGCTATTGAAGAATCAAAAGATCTCTCAATAATGTCACTAGACGAGCTAATTGGCAACCTCAAAGTTCACGAAATGGTAATGGAGAAAGATTCGGAGATCATCAAAGGAAGAAAGGAGAAGATCAAATCCGTTGCTCTTAAGGCAAAGGCGGAATCAAGCGATGATGGTGAATCTTGTTCCGATAGTGAAGATGAGGAGTATGCTATGGCCGTTAGAGATTTCAAGAAGTTCTTTAGAAGAAGAGGAAAGTTTGTAAGACAACCTCGAGAAGAAAAGAAGCCATTCCGAAAAGATCGGGATGATAAGAAAATTAAAGGTGAAAGAAAGTGTTTTAGATGTGGTGATGCAAGTCATCTCATAGGAGAATGTCCCAAGCCACCTAAAAACAAAACTCAACGAGCTTTTGTAAGTGGTGCTTGGAGTGATAGTGAAGACGATGAGGAATCAAGCAAGGAAGAGATCGCTCTAATGGCACATGAGTCAAATGAGGTACTTTCCGACTCCTCTTATTCTTCTATAGATGATGACACCTTGCAAAAACAATATAATCAATTGTGTGAGCTAAGTCTAAAAATCATAACTAAAAATAAATTTCTAAAAACCAAAAAGGAGTTTTTGGAAAATGAGGTATATGAGTTAAAAGAAAAAGCAAAACGTCTTGAAAAAGGAAAAGCAAATGACGATGATTGTAAATCATGTCAAGAGCTTAATCTTGAAATAGAAAAACTAAAGCTCACACAAGAAGTTTTAATAGAAAATAATTCTAAGTTTAAAAGGTTTAACAAAAACATCGCTCTTGCCGATGAAATAGTTAAAATCCATAAAACACCAGGAGACATGAATGGGCTAGGTTTTAATGAAGTATTAATTCCAAAGAGTCAAAACAAAACGGCCGAAAAGGACGAACATTCTGTCAAAACTGCTGCAGTACAGCACGGACCAGACGGAACCAAAATAAGGGTTCCGTCCGTTGTGCAAAAGGGTACCGCGGGTACTTCAGCAGAACAGAATGTTCGCAATACGGACCGTACTGAATTTGTTAAAATAACAAAGAAAACCAATGATAATGCTAAACTAAAACCAGCCATTATATCAGGAGTAGGACTTGTTAAAAATGAATTTAGATCAAAAACTACTCAACAACGACATAAAACTTCTTTTGCCAAACGCCCCTTTCCTAAGAGCAACCACAACGTTCGACCCAACTACCAACACAACGGTTGGAATCAAAACTTTCCTAGACCATATCAAACTCCAGATTACATGCCATGGAACCCTTACCCATCATTTCCATACATGAATCAAATAAATGGTATGTTTAACCCAAACGGACCCATGAGATATTGGGGACCAAATGTTTGAGTTATTTGCTTCTTAGGTATGTTTGAAAGTTGGATTGGAACCTGATGAATGGATAAAAGATAGTGGATGCTCACGACACATGACGGGCAACAAAAGTCTCTTCTCATCATACCAAGAGTATGACGGAGGTAATGTCACTTTCGGTAGCAATCTCAAAAGCAAAATCATTGGCAAAGGTACGATTGCTCATAACTCTCTAACTATTGAAAATGTTGCTCATGTGGATAGGTTAGGATTTAATCTACTTAGTATTAGCCAACTATGTGATAAAAAGTATAAAGTACTATTCGATGAAAATGGTAGTAAAATACTAAAAGATGGTATCACCATAGCTAAAGGAGTTAGGAAAAATAACATATACGTCATGAAAATAGATAAAACATATAATGACAAACTTTGCCTAACAACATTAGACGATAGCTCATCTCTTTGGCATAGACGCTTAGGTCACGCTAATATGAGACTTATACAAAACCTATCTTCAAAAGAGTTGGTTAGGAATTTACCAAAACTAAAATATGACCAACACTTTTGCGACGCTTGCAAAGTTGGTAAACAAACACATAGTAGTCACAAATCTAAAAATATGGTGTCCACATCTAAATGTCTAGAATTATTACATATGGACTTGTTTGGACCATCCGCTATAAGAAGCTACGGAGGCAACTTATACACTTTGGTCATAGTAGATGATTACTCAAGGTTTACTTGGACGTTATTTTTGAAAACCAAAAATGAAGCTTTTGATAAATTTGAAATACTTAGCAAGAAAATTCAAAATCTTCTAGGTGTCAAAATTGTGTCGATCCGAACGGATCATGGTCGTGAATTTGACAACGAAACTCAATTTGGAAACTTTTGTGATACAAATGGTATAACACATAACTTTTCGGCTCCACGAACACCTCAATCAAATGGAGTAGTAGAACGTAAAAATAGAACAATTCAAGAAATGAGTAGAACAATGCTTAATGAACAAAACATTCCTCAAAAGTTTTGGTGTAACGCCGTTGACACTTCTACATATATTTTAAATAGAGTCCTAATACGTCCTTTCCTAAACAAAACACCATATGAACTTTATAAAGGTAAAAAGCCAACATTAGGATATTTTAAAGTCTTTGGTTGTAAATGTTTTATTCTTAATACTAAAGATTATCTCACCAAGTTTGACCCAAAGTCTTATGAAGGTGTATTTCTCGGTTACTCTCAAACTAGTAAAGCTTACATTGTCCTAAATAAAGAAACAATGATAGTCGAGGAATCGTTGAACATAACATTTGACGAAAGTCCACCTCCCTCTAAGACATCACCTTTGGTAGATGATGACTTAGTTGAAAGTCAAATTAATAATAACAAGGAAGATGAACCATTAAATAAGGAAATTGTCAATATAAAAGAATCTAAAAGTCATCCATTAGAAAAGGTCATAGGAAAACTTAATCAAAGAACCTTAAGATCACAAGCTCAAAATCAAAGTAATCATTTTTGTTTTGTATCCACCATTGAACCAAAAACCATAAATGAAGCAATAAAAGATGAATCATGGGTAATTGCCATGCAAGAAGAATTAAACCAATTCGTTAGAAATGATGTTTGGAAACTAGTTCCAAAACCCAAAGATCAAACTATAATTGGAACAAAATGGGTCTTTCGAAACAAAATGGACGAAAATGGTGTAGTATCTAGAAACAAAGCTAGGCTTGTTGCACAAGGTTATAATCAACAAGAAGGAATTGACTATGATGAAACTTATGCACTGGTAGCTAGACTTGAATCTATTAGAATATTACGTGCTTATGCATGTGCTTATGATTTTAAATTATTTCAAATGGATGTTAAAAGTGCTTTCCTTAATGGGTTTATTAACGAAGAAGTGTATGTTGCTCAACCTCCCGGTTTACCGACTTTGAGAAACCACATTATGTCTTCAAACTCAAGAAAGCATTATACGGCCTTAAACAAGCACCTAAAGCTTGGTACGACCGTCTTAAGACTTTTCTTATTGATAATAAATATACTATGGGATTAGTAGATAATACTCTTTTTACTAAGAAAAAGGAATCCCAAATTATTATTGTTCAAATATACGTTGATGACATTATATTCGGATCAACTTGTCAAGAGCTATGTGATGACTTCTCTAAAATCATGCATGATGAGTTTGAAATGAGTATGATGGGTGAGTTAAACTTCTTTCTAGGACTTCAAATCAAACAACTAGATGATGGTATTTTCTTCAACCAATCTAAATATATAAAAGACATGCTTAAGAAATTTGGTCTTGAAGATTCCAAACCAACTAAAACACCCATGTCCTCGGACACTAAACTCACCAAGGACGAAGAAGGTGAATCCGTAGATAACACTAAATATAGAGGAATGATTGGTAGCCTACTCTATCTTACGGCTAGTAGACCCGACATTATGTTTAGTGTTTGTCTATGTGCTCGCTTTCAAGAAAACCCAAAGGCATCACACTTAGAAGCATTAAAAAGGATTTTTAGATATATTAAGGGAACAACATGTTTAGGATTATGGTATCCCAAAGGAACGGGTATAGAAACCATAGTGTATGCCGACTCGGATCATGCCGGTGATTATGTCGATAGAAAAAGTACAAGTGGTATTTGCACTTTTGTTGGACATTGTCTCACCTCATGGTTTGCAAAGAAGCAAACGGCTTTAGCCATCTCTACTACTGAAGCCGAATACGTCTCAGCCGGAAAAGCATGTCAACAAGCTCTTTGGATGAAGCAAGCTCTCGTAGACTACGGAATTCATCTCAACGACATTGTGATACTTTGCGACAACAAAGGAGCCATCGATCTCAGCAAGAATCCCGTTCAACATGCTCGTACAAAGCACATTGAAATCCGTCATCACTTTCTTCGCGACAATGTTCAAAAAGGAAACATTTCAATCGAGAAAGTATCCTCCGAAGACAACATTGCCGACATCTTTACTAAACCTCTTAAACGTGAACCTTTTAATCTTCTTAGACTTGGTTTAGGGTTAATGGAACCAAACATGTAGGATAAACATAGCCCAAAACATTAGAATAGTCAAACCAAAACAATTTTGTCTTGTATCTGCTACTGTAGCCACGGCACCAAACGACAACACGGACGAAACCAAAAATTTGGTGCCGTCTGGTCCGTGGTGTCTACAGAAGCAAAACAGCTTTATACATAACATCTTCTTCCTCACAACCCACTTTACCAAAACGTGTAAAACTTAAACCAAGCTCATTATTGTCATCTTCCCACTCACTAATCACTGAAGATAACATAATTGTAAGTATCCTAACTACATTTCATCTCTTAATTCTGAGTCTAGGATTCTTATTTATGCACAAAACTATCACAAATCATTACATGGGGTTTTATGTATGCTTTTATACCAAATATGAATTCAATTGGCAAATTGCATAACTAGTCATTGAAATTAGGTACTACATCTAAATGTCTAGAATTATTACATATGGACTTGTTTGGACCATCCGCTATAAGAAGCTATGGAGGCAACTTATACACTTTGGTCATAGTAGATGATTACTCAAGGTTTACTTGGACGTTATTTTTGAAAACCAAAAATGAAGCTTTTGATAAATTTGAAATACTTAGCAAGAAAATTCAAAATCTTCTAGGTGTCAAAATTGTGTCGATCCGAACGGATCATGGTCGTGAATTTGACAACGAAACTCAATTTGGAAACTTTTGTGATACAAATGGTATAACACATAACTTTTCGGCTCCACGAACACCTCAATCAAATGGAGTAGTAGAACGTAAAAATAGAACAATTCAAGAAATGAGTAGAACAATGCATAATGAACAAAACATTCCTCAAAAGTTTTGGTGTAACGCCGTTGACACTTCTACATATATTTTAAATAGAGTCCTAATACGTCCTTTCCTAAACAAAACACCATATGAACTTTATAAAGGTAAAAGGCCAACATTAGGATATTTTAAAGTCTTTGGTTGTAAATGTTTTATTCTTAATACTAAGGATTATCTCACCAAGTTTGACCCAAAGTCTTATGAAGGTGTATTTCTCGGTTACTCTCAAACTAGTAAAGCTTACATTGTACTAAATAAAGAAACAATGATAGTCGAGGAATCGTTGAACATAACATTTGACGAAAGTCCACCTCCCTCTAAGACATCACCTTTGGTAGATGATGACTTAGTTGAAAGTCAAATAATTGAAAGTCAAATTAATAATAACAAGGAAGATGAACCATTAAATAAGGAAATTGTCAATATAAAAGAATCTAAAAGTCATCCATTAGAAAAGGTCATAGGAAAACTTAATCAAAGAACCTTAAGATCACAAGCTCAAAATCAAAGTAATCATTTTTGTTTTGTATCCACCATTGAACCAAAAACCATAAATGAAGCAATAAAAGATGAATCATGGGTAATTGCCATGCAAGAAGAATTAAACCAAATCGTTAGAAATGATGTTTGGAAACTAGTTCCAAAACCCAAAGATCAAACTATAATTGGAACAAAATGGGTCTTTCGAAACAAAATGGACGAAAATGGTGTAGTATCTAGAAACAAAGCTAGGCTTGTTGCACAAGGTTATAATCAACAAGAAGGAATTGACTATGATGAAACTTATGCACTGGTAGCTACACTTGAATCTATTAGAATATTACTTGCTTATGCATGTGCTTATGATTTTAAATTATTTCAAATGGATGTTAAAAGTGCTTTCCTTAATGGGTTTATTAACGAAGAAGTGTATGTTGCTCAACCTCCTGGTTTTACCGACTTTGAGAAACCACATTATGTCTTCAAACTCAAGAAAGCATTATACGGCCTTAAACAAGCACCTAAAGCTTGGTACGACCGTCTTAAGACTTTTCTTATTGATAATAAATATACTATGGGATTAGTAGATAATACTCTTTTTACTAAGAAAAATGAATCCCAAATTATTATTGTTCAAATATACGTTGATGACATTATATTCGGATCAACTTGTCAAGAGCTATGTGATGACTTCTCTAAAATCATGCATGACGAGTTTGAAATGAGTATGATGGGTGAGTTAAACTTCTTTCTAGGACTTCAAATCAAACAACTAGATGATGGTATTTTCTTCAACCAATCTAAATATATAAAAGACATGCTTAAGAAATTTGGTCTTGAAGATTCCAAACCAACTAAAACACCCATGTCCTCGGACACTAAACTCACCAAGGACGAAGAAGGTGAATCCGTAGATAACACTAAATATAGAGGAATGATTGGTAGTCTACTCTATCTTACGGCTAGTAGACCCGACATTATGTTTAGTGTTTGTCTATGTGCTCGCTTTCAAGAAAACCCAAAGGCATCACACTTAGAAGCATTAAAAAGGATTTTTAGATATATTAAGGGAACAACATGTTTAGGATTATGGTATCCCAATGGAACGGGTATAGAAACCATAGTGTATGCCGACTCGGATCATGCCGGTGATTATGTCGATAGAAAAAGTACAAGTGGTATTTGCACTTTTGTTGGACATTGTCTCACCTCATGGTTTGCAAAGAAGCAAACGGCTTTAGCCATCTCTACTACTGAAGCCGAATACGTCTCAACCGGAAAAGCATGTCAACAAGCTCTTTGGATGAAGCAAGCTCTCGTAGACTACGGAATTCATCTCAACGACATTGTGATACTTTGCGACAACAAAGGAGCCATCGATCTCAGCAAGAATCCCGTTCAACATGCTCGTACAAAGCACATTGAAATCCGTCATCACTTTCTTCGCGACAATGTTCAAAAAGGAAACATTTCAATCGAGAAAGTATCCTCCGAAGACAACATTGCCGACATCTTTACTAAACCTCTTAAACGAGAACCTTTTAATCTTCTTAGACTTGGTTTAGGGTTAATGGAACCAAACATGTAGGATAAACATAGCCCAAAACATTAGAATAGTCAAACCAAAACAATTTTGTCTTGTATCTGCTACTGTAGCCACGGCACCAAACGACAACACGGACGGAACCAAAAATTTGGTGCCGTCTGGTCCGTGGTGTCTACAGAAGCAAAACAGCTTTATACATAACATCTTCTTCCTCACAACCCACTTTACCAAAACGTGTAAAACTTAAACCAAGCTCATTATTGTCATCTTCCCACTCACTAATCACTGAAGATAACATAATTGTAAGTATCCTAACTACATTTCATCTCTTAATTCTGAGTCTAGGATTCTTATTTATGCACAAAACTATCACAAATCATTACATGGGGTTTTATGTATGCTTTTATACCAAATATGAATTCAATTGGCAAATTGCATAACTAGTCATTGAAATTAGGTACTACATTATCATATTGCATAAACAAATCATGTTTCCCACTAATTGATAGATAATAAATATAAGACCTTATTCAAACAACCAAACACCCCATGTCAAAAGTTTTGAAAAGCTTCTCACTTGTAGGAAAACATTTTTCATTGCTAATACAAATAGAAACGTTAGAATTTTCATCACTTGCATGCTCTTGAATACTAAAGGTATTGCATAACTAATATGCACTCCCGGGTATATTCAAATATAGCCACATTGAATTAGGAGCATTTGGGTTATCTCATGGTATTTGCCAAACACTCCACTAAAACCATTTTGTGCATAAAATGAGTCGAGATAACCGCAACTCCAAATTGTTTTCATATAGGCACACACTAGAATCAAAAACGCTAAAACTTTTTTTTTTAACATGTTAATTCTTGTCCTTAGGAATAACCATGGTAGCCGCAAGATTCTATGATCACAAAGACACTCTTAACTACATTCCCAAACACCACAAAACCAAAGGACTCACCAAGGAACAAGTAGAAATATTTAGGGGTCTAGAATCAAGATATTTCCACGAGGGTAGAACCATTCACCCATCCTTCCTTGAGCATACCAATCTTCGTGAAGAACTAGCCGCCATTCAATTCGATTGTCTTCTTGACATTGATGAACAAATTTGTCCTAGGTTCGTGTTAGAATTCTATGCTAGTGTGACCGGTTTTAGTGATGAAGATGATGATGAGTTTTGTCTTAGCTTTAGAATCAACCAAAATGACTTCACCATCACTTTAAGTGAATTTGCTAGAGTACTAGGAATTCCCAACCGAGGAACTTGTGTCTACACGGATAAGTGGTCACTCACCGCCCTTGATGCAATCAATGACCGCTCTCTTCCCTACATAACCCGTTTAGCCGATAAGGATGTCATCCGTGAACACCTTTTTAACCCAAAAACGGATACAACCCGAGTAACCCGAAAGGGAAAAGAGGTAGACCGAGATCCATATGGAATGGAGCTCAATGAACTTAAGCACGAATTTAAGAAGTGGGAGGAGTTACTTAGAGCAAACGTCATTAGCACCATAGGGAATAGGGATCACATAAACGCTTGTCTTTGCCACATGCTTTACAACTTGTCCACCCGACAACCATTCAACTTAGCCTACTACATAGCTAGAAGAATGATTGATATTCCCACTCAAGGATCCGTTGCTCTTCCATACGGGATGCTTCTCACCCGTCTCTATAGAAACTTCGCTCCAATTCCACCAACCCCAAAAGGGATGCATCTTCACTATGAACTCATCCCTCACATCTTTGTACCTTTGAGTGATGCTCGAGTTGCTAAGACTAAAGGCAAGAGAGCTAAACCTCCAACTCCTTCATCATCATCATCAAATAGCTCCGAGGATGGTCTTCCAAGCTCTCATCTTCCACCTCAAGAGTATTACGCATCTCTTCCCGAGATTGATAATGAATCAGCAGAATTCAAGCAAACTAAGGGAATGTTCAAGTGCCTTGGTAGGATGATGAACAAGATTTACAAGAAGTTGGACAAATAAGGGTACTTTAAGGAGTGTTTGGAACAATGCATTATCGTTAATGTTTGATACTATTTAGTTGTTTTTATTATGTAGGATGATAATATAACTTGAAACAATGGTGTATGCTAACAATCTCATGCAGGGGGATAGCACAAGTATGCTATCAAATTTTACCCATTTTCACTATATTGTGAGAATCAATAAGCCTTGCTCAAAATCTATGCTCCTATATGTTTAGATATGTGTTATTTACTTTTCCTAACTAGAAATGTTTAGTATAACAGCTTTTAAGAAAAATTTCAGGTTTCGGAAATTTGCCCGACACCTAAAAACGAACTCTGTCCAATTTTCAGCACTCCACGGATCCGACGGCACCAAAATTTTGGTACCGTCCTTTATATCGTTTGGTACCACCATACCTGTACAGGCGGACCAGACGGCACCCTTTTTAGGGTACCGTCCGTGTGTTATTTTGGTGCCGTGGATTCTCCAGGTAATTTTCTGAATTTCGACTCTTTCGTGATTCCAAATTATCTTCCATCACTTATAAATCAATCTTAACTAGTTTATAATGTTATTAGAACTAGTATTATTCACTAAGGTATATAAGAAATCCATTTCCCACAAAAATTCAAAAATTTGAAAAATCCACCCAAGGAGCCCTTTTGCATAAAGGAAGGAACCAAATTTTTGGTACCTTCAAATCCGTGGGTAATCTGAATATTAGGAAATTCCACTCACTAGAACACATTTATTGCATATCTTTTCTTCTTCACTCCATCTTCTTTGTATGGATTGACTTGGGTGATATGACTAGCATTTAACCCACTTCCAAATCATTAGGAACCTCATCTCTTCAATGGTTCAATATCAAATCAAACCTTTTCTCAACAATTTCTTACCTCTATAAATTGAAAGGCTTTACCATGATCATCCTCACACCTTCTTCATTCTCACTACTATCTAGCAAATCAAAACCCAAGTTAAACATGACTAAATCATCACCAAAACCTTGCAAGAAAACCGCTAGAATGAGCGTAAGGCCTTGTTGTTTTGTTAATCTTAGCTCATCATCCGAATCTTCACCACTCACAATCTCATCTCCCATTAGAGATGATACACACCTTACCTTAGCTACACCCACTTCATCACACATTGTGATCACCACTCCCCCACCAATAAAAACACCTACTTCACCTCCACCGGCACCCATCCAAACATCCAAAACACCCTCACCACCTTCACCAAGGTCTCCCAATCTCACTCCCATGGAGTTATTTTCAACTCCACCAACATCACAAAATCCTTTCCTAGAGGACTTGGAAGACTTGCCTCCTAGGCCAAGTCATCCACCACCATTGCCATCCTTTGGCACCATTGAGCGAATCGCTCATGAATCACCTCGGTCATCAATTGACCTAAACGCCCCATTAGGGCCAAGACCTCTCATTTTCCACCCCATTCACAAGGACATTCATGGTCCTTTATACGGGGATCATCCACTTCCATCATCAATGTCCCCTCATATTGAGGACATTCCGGAGAGCATGTGGGATGACAATCCCACTAGAGAGGAGATTCAAGCCGAACTCCACAACCTCCACCAATTTAAAGGCATGGTGGATTCTCACTTAAGTGAGACAATGCAAATGCAAAGTGCTTTGCTTGCATCCATCATGACCACCCCAAACATCCCCAACACCACCAACACATCCACCATTCCACCACCACAACCTCCGCAAACTTTCTACCCTCCAAGGCATGGTTGCTCAACTTGTGAGCAAACGGGTCAAACCGTGGAACGGACCTGGATTATGGTCCATGACTTTCACGAAGAAATGAGGTTCATCCTCAACCACATTCTTGAGCGTCTCAACGCTCTTTCCCATCCACCATCACTTTAGGATGGTTTTTAGAATAGTCTTTTATTTGTTTTTTTTGGGATAATTTTTATTTTCTTGTACTAAAAACACATCATTGTGTTCTCTTTTCATGATCTTGATTCATGAAAAATTTTAACTAATGAATGTTGTTTATCATATTGTTGGTGTCATTACATAGTGCTTGGAAATGCTTGTGAATGATCATTATTACTAACATTTTTTTTTGTAGCTTTATTTTCACAATCCATGTATCTTCCTATAAAAGCACCCAATTTAGGGGGAGCTTTGAACAAGGGGGAGATAATAGCTCGGGCTCATTACATTCCGCATAGCCTCTTCTTTTTGTTGAGACAAAAAGGGGGAGAAAATATAGAACTTGGAAATTATTCTTATTTGACTTTTCTGAAAAAGTCAAACTGCATACAATTGACTTTCTAAAAGTCAAACAGGAACCCTCATTGATAATACTTGACTTTTCTTAAAAAAGTCAAACTGCATACTTTGACTTTCTGAAAAAGTCAACATCATGCATCAACTAGTGAATTCTTTGACTTTCATAAAAAGTCAAATTTCATACACTTGCATTATCATTTTCTTTTCAAAGTTCTAAAACTAATATTTTTATACATCTTGTACAAACTTTGTTTCTTTTATAAAAATAAAATTTATATTTTGTCCTCAACAAAAAAGGGGAGATTGTTAATACAAATATCGTCATTAAACGTTATTTATATTTTTGATCTTTGCCTAAGTTTTGTTAACGACAAAAGTAAATTTAATTTATAAAAGCTTAAAGCTTGTCAAGTTTATTAGATATTAAAACAAGCTTTCTCAAACAATATATTCATCATTCAAGCATTTACATTTATGATTAGTAACATCTTGATATGACTCTAATCATTATGTATGATAGTAGTTTGTAGAATGTGTTAGGTTCTTAAAACCAAACACTACTTAAGTATTTGCATATTTCTATTAATAGTAATACAACATTTGACATCATGTATTACATCATGGAGATCATTGGAAGATTCCATTAGATATTTTGTGAAGATTTGTACTCTTCATATCTTGCACAATCTTACTTAGATAGAGTTGACTTTAGGCAAGATTTGATATCTTGACTGTCAGACTGGCGGTACCATTTTGGTACACGGGCGGAACCCTTTTAAGGGGTCCGCGGTCCGTGGACGCTCCTGTCCAATTTGGCTATAAATAGCAATGCCAAGCCAAGTAGTTTCTCATCCCTTTCTAACATACTCTCATACATATCTTCTCTCTAACCTTTCTAATTCAGTTTCATATCATATTAGTGATCTCTTTTGTAGCAAAGAAGATCAAGTCATATTCAAGCTTCAACGAGAAGTTGGAAGTCTTGTTTGTTTAGCGTTGTATGATCTAGTGTTGATTCATACTTCATTGTTGTGTCAAACCATCATAATCTTGTGAGTGTGAGTGGTTAGTATTTTAGTCCTCAAAATACATTGTGTGTGGGAGTAGTTGTACCCTTGGAAAGAACTCGACATCTAGCTTAGTGTCGGAAATAGTGTAAGCGAAGTGTAAAGGTTTTCTCCGCCGGTGAAAGGAGCTTGTTGACTAGTGAAGTTAAACTCTCGAGTGTGAGACTCGGGGAGTGGAGTAGGGCAAGGAAAAAGAGTCCTTGTAGGCCGAACCACTATAAACAACTTGTTGTGGTTTGATCATTTCTTTCCTTATTTACTCATTACATATTGCTTGCATATTTCATTAACATACTTAAGATCAATATCAATTGATCTTTCAATAAGTTTCAAAACAAAGTTTTTAATCGATAAACTATTCAACCCCCCTTCTAGTTTTCTACAAAGTATAAACAAGTAAATGTGGGGCTATGAAATTCAGCTTAACAAAAGTAGTTAATGAGCTCGAGAACGAAAATGACCAAAGTACGACCTGGGAACCCAATGAACGCGTGTCTCTACCGACAACCTTAAATAAGTAATATGAAACTTGACGGCGAATTATAATAAGTCAAATACTAGTTTTGTCGTTAAATAATCTTATTATACTATTAGTCTCAAAACTCAAATCTGTCCCAAATTTTAATGTCATAACAAGCAACAAATCATCGAGTTAGACCCCACCACTGAACAAGCCCTTCAAATATGTTATAATACAGTGTTACAGTGTCTTAGGCATCTCATATAATTTTCGTGAAATTTATTAAAGATTTATACCCGACCATTCATACCCGACTCCAAAAATGGTCAAATCTGGACAAACGAAAGTATTTTCAAAGACAGAGGGACTAAATCAAAGTATTATGATTACGGCGAATTGGTTACTTTAGTTAATACATATAAGCATCTCCTACAAAAATTACAAGTATATATTTGCCCTAGATCTTGATTTATTGACCAAATACTACAAGGGTTCAAAATAGTTTTTGGGATTTTTTTGACACCTCAACTTATTTTGAAAATATTCCTGACCAAATAACCTCATATTCTTATAAAGCCTATTATTTTGATAATGAGACTCAAACTACTTTATTTTTTACCTAAGAACCATGTCAAAACTTCCATTATTCATCAATATATCTTCAAAACAAGTTGACCAAAAAGTTTCAAAACAAACTGTTTGAAATTTTCATTAACTAAATCAAGTCTATCCATCAATCATACATGCAAAAACGACTCCACTAACACCCACAATCATTTTATACATATCTTAACACTATTTTTTTCAAAGTATCCCAATGGTTTATATTGATCTAACACCACTTTCATGCATGTACTTGTAGAGGTGTCAAAAAAGTCAAATCTATGATTTTATGTGAAAAACTTTTGTGTCAACTCTTAGATCTACCTATCAGTACCACAACCAAAACTCCTAGATCATTTAGATATTTAAATCATGCATGTTTTTAAGTCAAAATCACACTAGCAAACTCACAAAAATTTAAATCTTGTTGCATGTACTTAAAAGTGTTGAAAAGGTCAAAATCATTAGTTTTCAAGCAATTTCAAAGCATGAACTCTTTAACCATTTATCCAAATCAAGAAACCAAAGTTTTACATGAAATGATGACTTTAAAAAGAGTGTTTTATCATAATATTCACTAATCTAAAATGGTTATATAAAAACATAGATAAAACTCAAGAAAGTGTATATAAACTTCATTTTTAAAGAGATTTGATGTAAGAATGATACAAGGGTTCTTGCACCTTTTTTTTACCTTCAAATGAGCTTAAGATTATCACGATGATGGTGATTTTGGTGGTTTTGGGTCGTGGTAGCAGCAATATGATCAAAGGGAAAGAAATGTTTTTACAAGTGAAAGTGATAAATGAAAGAAGTTTGGTGGTTTTGGTCTTATATATGCATATGTGTTACATGGCTTTAAAAATTACACGCAATACAAGTAGTATTGCATGTTGTTGGTCTGTCACTACATAAAAATAGAAGAGGTGTGTTTTACTTTTATAGTATAATGTATAATCTAGCTGTTTTTGATGATGTAACTAAGACGCGATGTCTCAAAAACCATAATACGTAAAACAAGGTAACGTAAAGTCTAAAACTTATAAAAATGTTATAAGTTGTAAAAATAAGTAAATTTAGTATCTTAAATATGACACGAGTATATCAGGACGTTTAAACGATGTTACACTAAAAACGTAGGTCATAGACACGTTAGTTGGCAGAGATTCCTAATAAAATGAGCGTAAACCGTAAACATGACCCAAAAAGTATAATATCAATGTAAAACTTATAAAATAAGTTTATGAGAGTGTTTATGAATATTTTTTATGTATACTAAACTTAGTCTATGGCCGGTATACGTTAAATGCTGTTTTCTGATTTACGCGATTTAATTAAATAGTTACGCGTGAAAGTAAATATGTAAACTTCAAAAATAAAATATTTTGAGTTTTTAGATAAATATTGACTTGAAATTTTTGAGTTGTTACACTATGGGCTTAGCCCTTAATTATTAAACAATGCTAATGGGCCTAATACATAATCAACTAATACACCCCGGCCCGCAGTTTGATTGGGAGGTATTCGAACGTTAAAACTTGAGCAAAAATCAACAAATAGAGTAGACAAAAGACCTTTGGTGAATATATCAACGTACTAAATATAAGAAGGAACGTGTAACACATAAACCTGACCAGAAGCAACGTAATCGCGAATAAAATGAATGTGTATCTCATTATGCTTGGTACGCTAATGTTGCACCGGATTAGTAGACATAGATATGGCACTAACATTATCACAATACACAATAGTGGCAGTAGACAAGGGAGTATGAATTTTATGCAAAATATTCGTACCCAAGTCGTTTAGAAGGCCATGAGAGGAGATTGCTACCCAGAAAAACACAATAGCCCGATGTAGACTTACGAGTAGTAAGGCAACATGCCTAGTCAACATCAGAGTACATAGTAATCTGAGTAGTAGATGAAGCATACAACTTTAATTTATGATCAAGTGTCCCTTTAACATAATGAAGGACTTGCGTCAAGGCATAAAAATGTGGTGCATGCGGATCATGCATATATAGATAAACCTGTTGAACAACATAAGATCTGGCCGGGTAAAAGTAAGGTATTGCAAAGCCCCAACAAGACTATGATATAGGATAAGATCATCAATAAGAGTACCATCAGGGCCAAGTTTGGACTCAGTATCCACAGGAGTCCGACAAGGACTGAATTGCCTCATACTTGCACACTCAAGAATCTTCCCATCATACTTTGACTGATATAGAAATAACCTAGTAGAAGTACACTGAGCAGAATTGTCAAGAAAATGATTGAGGGAACCCGGATCAATCATAGCAAATTCTCCATGTAAAGAGGAAATATGCACTGCAAAAAAGGCTGATGATGAAGCAATCAAAATAATATCATTCACATAGATAAGTAAATAAGCGATATGAGTGCCGTGATGAAACACAAAGAGAGACGAATTGGTTTTGGTGTGCTTGAAACCAACTCGTGTAGCATAACTATCAAATTCGTTGAAACCATGCATGAGGTGCCTATTTTAGCACATACAAAGACCGTTGCAAGTGACAAACATAATCAGGATGATGTAAGTTGACAAAACTAGCAGGCCGGTGCATGTAAACAGTCTCAGATAAATGACCATGAAGAAAAGTTTTCTTCACATCCAAGTGATGAATAGGCCACTGTCAGGATATTGCAAGACTCAAAACGGTCTGAATAGTAGCCAATTTCACAGTCGGAGTAAAAGTCTCATCAGAATCAACCACCTTTTTTGGCTATGTCCATTTGCAACAAGACGAGCCTTGTAACGACTCAATGAACCATCTGCATTAAAATTATGCCTAAACAACCACATAGATCTTACAACATTAACAATAGCAAGACGCAACACAAGTTTCCATGTACCATTAGTAGCTAAAGCATTATAATCGTCTATCATAGCTTGGTGCCAATTTCAGTCACGAAGAGCATGTAAATGTGAGCGTGGAATAGATAAAATGGTGGTGGTGTGTAAATTCATGCGTTGTATAGGTTTAGTGATATTATCCTTAGCATGTGTGACCATTGGGTGAACCGAAACAGGTAGAGCAGGTTGGACCATAGTGGAGGTGTCAAAGGTTGAGCTATAGGGTAAAACGGATTCGGCCGAGAGTGGGCTGGTTTGTGCCAGGATTTTGAGGCTGTTTGGAGGGGTGGAGTGAGCCGAAGGTGGGGTTGTAGGATTGACAAGGCTATTTGGAGTTGCACTGGTTTAAATTGGGCTTGGTGATGGGTTGTTTGGATTTGGGCTTGGTGGTGGGCTTTCGGTGTAGGGTGGTGTGTTAGTTGCATTTATAGTTGTAGGTAGTGGGTTATTGTAAGGCACTTTAGGAGTTAGAAATTCATATTAATGGGATTGTGTAGGTGTCATTGATCTTAAGGGAGAAAAATCTTCATCGAATCTCACATGTAAGGAAATGATGATATTGTTAGTCGAGAGATCAAGACATCGATAACCACGATTATTTGAATGATAGCCATGAAAAATGAAAGGAGTAGAGCGGGGTTGAAGTTTATGGATAACATGCATATATGGGTTACAAAGGCACCCAAAAACAAGTAAGTGGTGATAGGTAGCGGTTTTGTTGAAAAGTTTGGTGAAGGGAATGGCATTTTCAATGGCTGGGGAGGGTAAAATATTCAGTAGGTGAGTAGCCATATGCAATGCTTCTACCCAATACGCAGGATGTAAATGAGCTTGAAATAGAAATGTGAGCATAAGATTATTTATAATTCTAAGCATTCTTTCAGATTTACCATTTTGTTGTGAGGTTTCAGGGCAAGAAAAACGAAACTGGACACCACTTTGGTGAAAAAGTGTATGGAAGCGGGTATTATCAAATTCACCCCATGGTCACATTGCAATGCTTCAATATCAACATTAAATTGCTTTTGTACATTCGTGCAAAATTGAATATACTTAGCAAACAAATCAAATTTACGATGCAAATGATAAACCTAAAGAAAATGCAAAAAATGATCCAAGAAGAAAGCATAATATTTTATCCCGCCAAGACTCCGAATTGGTGAAGTGCACAAATCCGAGTATAAAATTTCAAAACCAGACTCAACAATTGACTCAGAACTATAAAAAGAAAGCCTAACTTGCTTTCCTAACTGACAAGCATGGCACAAAGCGGACAACTTTGTTTTATTACAAGAATTTAATGACGCGAAGCTAATGTACGAAGCACATCTTCACGGGGTGCCCAAGTTTTCCGTGCCACGTATTAGGATTCAAGGTAAACAAAGCAATAGGTGTGTAACTGGAAGGTTGGTGTCGAACACGGTAAAGATCAACGGTGTTGACACATCAGAGAAGAAGCTAGCGGGTTTGGTAATCCTTCACAAAACCAAAATCATTAAATTCAACGGATACTTTATTTTCTCTAGTAAACTTACGCATCGAAATCAAGTTTTTAATTATATTAGGTGTTACAAGTATATTGAGTAAGTGAAGGGGTTGGTAGGGAAAAAGCTATGTCCAGTATTTACAACGAGTATCGTTGCACCATTACCAACTAAAATAGACAGATAACTACTTTTATTACAAACGGTAGTAAGGTTATCTGGGCAAAAGTTTAATATAAATCTCAAATTTATCATATATTCAATGAACCAATCATATACTTTCACCCTTTTTTTTTAAATTAAATATCTCGCAACCCGTTAATCTTTACGCGAACAAAAATCATACCATCGCGCCGATAATTAATTTATCTTTCTTAGATATACACTTCTATATATTTTTAAGGATTTTTTTTTCCAAAATTTCGGTCTAGAAAAATCATATGTGATTTGTGAAAATCACATGTGATTCGATTTTTACAAATCACATGTGATTTTCACAAATCACATATGATTTTTGAAAATAATATGTGATTTGTAAAAATCATATATGATTTGGAAAAATCATATATGATTTGATTTTTACAAATCACATGTGATTTTTGAAAATCATATATGATTTTACAAATCATATGTGATTTTTTTGGTCGGAATTTTTGAAAAAAAAAAGTTTGTCGAAAATATAAAGAAGTGCATATCTATAGAAAGGTAATTTAATTCTCGTCTCGATGGTATATTTTTTGTAGTTTAAAGATTTACCGTTTGCAAGATATTTTATCTAAAAAAAATGTGAAAAATGTGTTTTTTTTTTTTTTTTTTTTTTTTTTTTTTTTTTAATTTTGATTAAAAATAGATAGCCAAAATTGATTTATTAAATATATCGTAAATATGATATCTATATTGATCTTAACTTAGATTATGTGTGGTGTGTATGAGATGAGTCATGGAGCCCGTACCATACCAACCAGCATCCCCACGCTCTTGGAGAGTCATGGTCTAAAACGCTTGCGGGAGCAAAGTGGCCTGAGAAACTTGAGTGGGAAAACCAAAATTTCCAACCGGAGTACCAACATGAACCGAAAATACTTACTCTTGTGGGGCTGGTATCATTTGCGGACTTGGCCATAAGTGCATTTGGGCTCGGTGACAATTGTGGTTGTGCTGATTGTTCAGATTGTATGTAAACATACAGCACTTGTGGTTGGGCTAAACTCATGTGGCTTGTCTATGTGGGCTGTTATTGCCTAGCCGAGGCATAAAATGTGGGTTATTGGCCCATAACTTGGGCGAGTGGGCCTGGACAGGAAGTCCAGTTTACCGAGCATGTGATATGGCCTTGTGATTAGATGAATTCGAACTAGACATATTACGAGAGCCATAATTACCTTGCTGTGAATTGGTGATGGTTCTGCCTTTTTTAGTACCATTTCTTCGAGCACGTTGTTGATCAAGTGACTGCCCGCTGTGCAAAAAACGACATCCTTCTCCATACGTGCAATTAATAACCTCGCTGAAATTTTTTGCACATTTAAATACCCATGTTGGTGGTAGAACGTGATGCATTAGTTGTTGAAACAAGTACCGTAAGAGAAGAAGAAGTGTCTTGAAAAGAGGTGGGTGAAGGATCATCGTTGGTGAGAGCAGTCTCTTCAAGCAATATCATAGATCGTGTAGTTTCAAAATCGGGTAGTTTTTCCCTATTGCCGAATTAACCGAGCAATGTGTTGAAACTTCTTACCTAGACCATTAATAGCACACGTGACCAAATTCGAGTCTTGCACGGGTGCTCCAAGATTGGCTAACACATCGGCTTACTTTTGATCACGTGAAAGTACTCAAAGTAGTGCGAGAAGGAAAGATTATTGCCGATTCGTATGTTGCGAATTTGATTGTCACATTGTATGATACGTGCGTCCTTATTATCATGGAAGATGGTTTTGATCGAGGTGAGCTCATAAGGTTGCAGCAGTAGCATTGGGATCGAGTATCATGTCCACTAATTTTTCCGAGATAGTAGCGTACATCCACATGACAATTAGTGAATTATAGATGTCAAAATTCGGATAAGATACGTACACTTGTGGATGGTGAGGCGGGTGGGGTGTTTAGGTGGTGTTGTACATTGTGAGTTTTGCAAAATCTCTTGAATCATTCACTCCAAGAGTTATAATTGAGTTTGTCAAGGTCAAGATGAGAGGGAATGCATGCTTTTACACTCGCGATAGAGTGAGCTTGATCAATGGTTTTGGAAGCGTTTGGTATTGCGTCTACTGTCATGTTGAATGTTATGAAACATATATAGAGTACATATCTTGTGCATTTGGTCTTGCGTCTAGCTACTGTCATGTTGAATGTCAAGTTATCACAAAAGTTCTCACCACATGAGCCACATCAGCTTTAACATTTCAACATTAACACAAGAAAATACCCTTTATTATAACATCACCTCAACATCACATTTTGAGACTCACTTTTCGTTTAAAAAAAATAAAAATTAGAAATTCAACCCCTAAATTAATACTTCATTAATAAACAACCTAACATTATATTAATAAACTTAAACATTACAATACAAAGAAGAAGAAAAAAGTTACGACATAAAAAAAATTACGTAATAAAAAAAATACAACATAAAAGAAATTACGGGCATAAAAATACAATACGGAAATGAAATAAAACCTACTCTTTTGGTTGCAAATTATATTTTTGATGATTTTCTCCTTTTTCATCTCTATCCAATGCGCATTGTTCGCATCCATTTCCTTCGTGTTAATACCGAGAAATTTTTCATCTCTTTCAAACGCATAATCGTAATGTCTTTCTCTTTAGCCGCCGCGTACGCCTCTTGGGCCGCTTCACGTTTGATATGAAGCTCAGATGACATATAGTCCCCGAATTGGCTTGACGAGCCACTTCCCCCGATACTCTTCGTAGTTTTGGACTTGGATTTCTTCGTAGCACATTTTTTGCCCATCGGACATGGTCTTGCATCATGACCGAATAGCTCCTCGTTGGTTTGCATCGCCGGTTAAATCATCCGGTTTCGGCGCGTCCCATTTTGCATGGCTTCGCAAAACTTCCCACGCATCCTCTTGAGGAAACGACGCTCCTTTATTCTCGTCACGGTACATTTTCTACACCGTCTTATGTTTTCCGGCTCATTTCACATTTTTCCAAACGTTTTGCACGTTTGTAGACCGAGTTGAACTTTTGGCAATTTTGGTTCAACGTATGCCACTTGCTTTCAAAATATCCTTGTTGCGTGGTTAAAATTGTTTTCTTATTGAACTCGTTCAAAACCCTATACCTAAACGTGTCGCCCGGTTGTGAAAGTCCGACAATTTCATCCTCGAAAACGGCAACGTAACACGATACAAGTAGTGTTTCCTTATTTGGTTTCTAACGTAATGTAGTGGTCACGTCGGGATTTCTTTTGAAAAGTGGTTCGGGTTCTTTCGGAATGAAAGTATACGAATTTGAGTTTGAGTTGTGGAGTTTGAAAAAAGAAAGTGTGTATAAACGGGTATTTATAATGTGTTATTAAAGGTTTTGATATTTTTTTATTTATTTATTTATTTAATTCGAATAAAACTATCCGTTGCATTCCAAGGACTGTTTTTGTAATTTCTTTTTAATTTTTTTGGATTTGAAACCCAATAATAGCCGTTTAAGAGGATTGTTATGTAAATTTTTTGTACATGATTTGTCTTTTCCTCCGTTGCTTTTCACGTTGTGTGATAACGCAAGTCTAATGCGAGCCAACTCAGCATATGACCCAACCAAATGTTATCATACCCATCGCTCATTAAACAATGGTAAACAATGCTAATGGGCCTAATACATAATATATAATCAGCTAATTAATAATATCTATAACATGCCCTCCATCTAATACACATATCCAACATGATTTATTTGTCCGAACTCTTTGACCGGGCCCTGTGATAGACGTACACATCCTAAAAGGTTTTTTTTTTTTTTTTTTTTTTCATGCATCTCCTTACATAATTTAAAAGTTAGCGGCATATATAAATAGAAATATTGGAGAACCTCTTCCCGTCACCACAAACTCACCATTCAAAGATACTGTTTGCTTCCATGCATCCTGCCAATGAAACTCAGGAATCAGCATATTATGCCGGCCATGCCATGTGCTAAGAGAATTTTTTTTCTTTACTTTTTGAGAGACAAAGATAATTCATTTGTATTATTACATAAATAGATTTACAATAGTTTACAACCACATGCAATCTTTGAAGTATTTAACGGCTAGATATTTTCTGTTTTTTGTTTGTTTTAGTTTTAGTTTTATGGCCAAATTAGAAAGAGTGAATAAAAACATAATATAAATTTGACCAATAATGGAGTACTACTAGAATCTTGCTACATGTTGTCTAACTTTACAAAAGTGAGTTAGGGACAAACACTAATGTATGGAAAGATATTGACAACTTATCAATTGCTAAATCTATTTGAGACCATCCATTTTAATCAATAGAAATTGAACTGAATCACACAACAGATAGCTCCTTAGTCAGGGATATCGAGATGGATTCACTTCCGAAAATCGACGAAAAGAAGCAGCCACATGTAGTAATCATACCATTTCCAACACAAAGCGAAATCAAGTGTATGCTCAAACTAGCCAAGCTCTTACACCACAAGGGCATATATATAACATTTGTCAACACCCAATCCAACCACAAGCGACTAATGAAGTCAGGTGGGACAGACTGGCTAGGCGACGCACCTGGCTTTCTATTCAAAACTGTTCCTGATGGTCATGATGGTGTTGAACATACTCAAACTCTAACTGAACTCTGGAGCTATCTTGGAACACATTTTTTTGATTCTTTTCTTGATCTAGTATCCGGGCTGGAAACTTCGGTAACTTGTATTATTTGTGATGGTTTCATGACTTACACAAATACAATTTCCGCTGCTGAGAAGCTTAAGATCCCAATCATCCTTTTCTGGACCATGGCTGCGTGTGGATTTATGGGAAGTTACCTGACAAAAGTTGTAACAGAGAAAGGACTTATCCCGCTTAAAGGTAAGGTTATTTCTAGTGTCACAATTAGGAATTCTGAAAATGAATATGTCGTGTTTAAAGAATTCCAATCTTGAACTTTTTTTGCAGATGAAAGTTATCTGACTAATGGATATCTTGACATGGAATTAGACTGGATTCCTGGAATGGAAAGCATGCGTCTGAAGGATCTATTTGAGTATAGTCTAGCCACAAAAGCAGATGATCTTGTGTTGCAATACTTCCTTGAAACTGCTCAGGCAGCAGATAAGGTCTCACATATTATCATCCATACATTCGATGAACTGGAAGCTAGTCTTGTCAAACATATTAAATCCACCTTTCCTAAGATCTACACCATCGGGCCACTTCAGTTACTTTTAAATCAGATTAAAGAAAAAGAAACAAAGAACTCGATTATCAATGGTTATAGTTTATGGAAGGAAGAACCAGAGTGTCTCCAGTGGCTCCATTCAAAGGAACCAGATACTGTGGTTTATGTTAACTTTGGAAGTCTTGCAGAAATGTCTTTACAACATCTGATAGAATTTGGTTGGGGACTTGTTAATAGCGACCATGCCTTTTTATGGATAATAAGGAGCAATTTGGTTGATGGGAAGCCTGCAGTTTTGCCTCAAGAACTCAAGGAGGCAATTAACAAAAAAGGCTTTGTATCAAGCTGGTGTTCGCAGGAAGAGGTCCTGAACCACCCTTCAGTAGGTGGTTTCTTGACTCATGGAGGGTGGGGTTCGATCATTGAAAGCTTGTCGGCTGGGGTGCCAATGATATGTTGTCCATTTTCAAATGACCAGCGGGCTAATTGTAGACAAATGTGCAGGGAATGGAAAGTTGGTATGGAGATTGGGAGGGACGTAAAGCGAGATGAAGTGGAGAAGCTAGTAAGGGTGTTAATGGAGGGAGTCGAGGGCGAGAAAATGAGGAGAAAGGCTATGCAATGGAAGAAAAAAGCCGAAATCGCAGTTGGTCCCAATGGCTCTTCTTCTTTGGACATAGAGGAACTTGTTAATCAAATTATCAAGTTTTGAACCTTCGAAATGTGAATTGTTTTTCCATTCATGTGCAGCTAAAAAGAGCAATTGCCCTGTGTGATAGCTAATCATAGGTTTTACTATATGTTAAACTTTGTTATTTGTAAACCGGACATTATATAATTAGTTCGTATATCGTAAATTTAAGTACAAAAATATTGTTGGTGGTGTATAAGTAATTTTGTTGGTCTATAAATAGCGTACCATCTTTGTTAAAGTGTGGATCAAAGGAATATATAACAAAGTTTGCTCAAAGTTTACGTTATAGAATTATCAAAACTATTACGGAGTATTAGTTTTCTTATTGAACTGCATGTTGCAATCTCTTTATTTCTAAGTGAAAAAACGAGTAGGGATCATGGATAACTTACTAGAATAATCCTATTTATAACAACTTCGTCACTCCTAAGTGGTATCACTTTCCTATCGCAAATTTTATGGTATCACTTTCCTATAACAAATTTTAAGTTGACTAGTAAAAAAATATTTTCAAAAATATAAGTCAATAGTTCAAATCTCAATTTATGGCTAAATATTATTAGTAACAACTAACAAGTGTTCATTGCCTGCTGGAATAAGGTTCTTTAAAGCAGGGGCGGAGCCAGGAATTGAAGTTAATGGGGCCCGGATTATTTTTTCTTTCCGTTTTGCCAAATCGCAACAACTTTTGCATTTGAACGTTGTAGAATGTCTTATATAAGAAAGATGAATGAAATGAATGACAAAGATCCTATAAGTTTTAAATGGAAAAATATTATCAACTTTGCTAAATCTACTTTTTAGAACGTGATTTTGGCCGTTTTTAATGTTCTTTAACATTTTTTGTTTTATAGAAAAGTTAGGAAGCTAGGCTTCAATTCATAAGAACTCAATTAATATTGGCCATATACTTGTTAAACATAAAAACGATAAATTATAAGCCAACTACAAACCGTATTAAACTGTAATTGGCTAACTTAGCTAAAATCATATACTAATTACAAGATATCCGTATCAATATTTCATTTCTTGTTTCAAAGAGAACATATGCCAACTTAATAATTGAGGTTTTCGTATATGGGCCTATCTTTTTTTATTTACAAATGTCATCAAATATGGGCTTAATAAAATACTAACTAGAAAGTGATTACATAACAATAAATAACAATAAATAGCTAAATATAAATGAACTAATTTCTCATTTTTCTATGCATTAGGTTTCAGATTCCACGTGACCATTGAGTCAATGAAGAGAGAAGTCTTCTTCTTCCTCTTCCTCTTCATCTTCATTTTATCGTCTCCCTCAAATTTTTTTATTTTTTATTTTTCTTTTCTGTCAACTAAAATTGTCTCCGGCCAAAACTTTTTATCTCTTGTTTGTCTCCCTTTATTTGCTATTTCTCTTCCAAATTTAGGCAATGTTTCTTTTGTTGGCCGTCGCCCACTTCGTCGGATGCCTGACGGTTGGACCAGTTAGGGGAGACCCAGTACCCGTCTGCCGCCCCATTGGCTCCGCCTCTGCTTTAAAGAGTCTGCACTCAGAAAAATACACGAGATCAAGGTTATTATGCACATTTTAAAACTTTTTTTTTGAAAAATGATCATTATTGAATGCATAGTATTTTCCCGTGATCATTTCATTAGCATCATTGAAACATAGAGTACATATTTTTGCATTAAGCTAAGGACAATCTGTAAAACCTCAAAATAACGCAGCGGAAGATAATGTAACTGGAGTGTTACTTCATAATATAAAGAAAACAACCTCTAAATAAGACGTTTTAAAAAGTTATCATTCGATAATTTAAATCAGGGTTACAAGCAAGAGATCCCAAAGTATTAAGTTACATAAACATTTTAATAATATCGAATGGTACAAAAGTATGCTTAAAAGTCTTCAAATATGCCAAAATACTCTATGCTCCAACCCAATGTTCACCTTACGAACCTGAGAAAATACACGCTAAAAGTTGTCAACATAAAGTTGGTGAGTTCATAGGTTTAAATATGTAAAAGTAGTGTGGACCACAAGATTTAAACAACAATTGTATTCCTAATATGTTCATGAAAAGTATTACTGTTGCACTAAGCTCATGACACCGAACCCTTGACAATTAGTTACGTATTCACCCCAAACATGTGCTTCGCCAAACACCTGTACGACATCAAATGAAATGCGTCTGTTTCCAGTTTGAGTGACCAACACGGACGGAGGAGTTTACCCCCAATAGATCTATTCACAACACTCGCGCTTACTACGTAATTAACGGTTCATGATGATGGGGACTTTAATGGCAAATGAAGCAACTTAGGCAATTCGTAAATGTTTTATGTACTTGTGTCCATATGTAAAAACTAGCAATGTATTCTCACCCCAAAGTATTTAAAAACTAGTATAAACAAGTAAAAGTGGGGCTATGAAACTCACCTTAACAAAAGTAGTTAACGAGCTCGAGAACGAAAATGACCAAAGTACGACCTACGAACCCAACGAACGCGTGTCTCTACCGATGACCTAAAATAAGTAATAGGACACTTATTAGACTCTTTCGATATGCTCGGACTTGACGACGAAAAATAGTAAGTCAAAATACTAGTTTTGTCGTTAAACAAACTCATTATACTATTAGTCTCAAAACTCAAATATGTCCCAAATTTTAATGTCATAACAAACAACAAATCATCAAGTTAGACTCTGCCACTGATGAAGCCCTTCATATATGTTATAGTACAATTTATTAGGTATCTCCAATAATTTTCGTAGAATTTATTACAGAATTATACCCGACCATTCATAACTGACTCCAAAAATGGTCAAATCTGGACATACGAAAGTATTTTGAATGACACAGGGACTAAATCAAAGTATTATAGTTAGGGTCAATTGGTGACTTTAGTTAAGATATATAAGCATCTCCCACAAAAATTACAAGTATAGATTTTTCCTAGATCTTGATTTATTGACCAAATACTACAGGGGTTCAAAGCAGTTTTTGAGACTGTTTTGACACCTCAACTCATTTTGCAAATATTCCTGACCAAACGACCTCATATTCTTACAAAGACTATATTTTTTAAAACTTACCCATGAACCATATCAAAACTCCCATTATTCATCAATATATCATCAAAACAAGTTGACCAAAAAGTTTCAAAACAAGCTGTTTGAAATTTCCATTGACTAAAACAAGTCAAACCACCAACAATACATGCAAAAACGACTCCACCCAAAATCATTTTATATATATCTTAACAATAGTTTTGTCAAAGAATCTCGGTGGTAACATTGATCTAACAACACTTTCATGCATGTACTTGCAGAAGTGTCAAAAACGTCAAATCTATGATTTTATGTGAGAAACTTTTGTGTCAACTCTTAAATCTACCTATCACTCCCACAACCAAAACTCCTAGATCATTTAGATATTTAAATCATGCATGTTTTATTTCAAAATCACATAAGCAAACTCAAAAAAATTTAAACCTTCTTGCATCTTAAAAGTGTTGTAAAAGGTCAAAATCATTAGTTTTTAAGCCATTTCTTAGCATGAAGTCTTTAACCATTTTTCCAAATCAAGAAACCAAAGTTTGTACAAAATGATGACTTTAAAAAGAGTGTTTTATCATCATATTCATTGATCAAAAATGGTATATAAAAACATAGATAAAACTCAAGAAAAGTATATGAAAACTTAATTTTTAAAGAGATTTGATGCAAAAATGATACAAGGGTTCTTGCACCTTTGTTTTTACCTTAAAAAGAGCTTAATATTATCAAGATGATGGTGATTTGGTGGTTTTGGGTCATGGTAGCAACAACATGATTAAATGGAGAGTAATATGTTTACAAGTGAAAGTGGTAAGTGAAAGAAGTTTGGTGGTTTTGGTCTTATATATGCATATGTGTTATATAGTTTTGAAAATTACATGCAATACTAGTATTGTATGTTGTTGGTCTGCCACTACATAAAAAGAGAAGAGTTGTGTTTTATTTTTGTAATATAATGTATAATCTAGCTTTTTTGATGATATAACTAAGACACGAAGTCTCAAAAATGCGTAAAACGTAAATCCGGGTATCGTAAAAGTCTAAAACTTATAAATATGACACGAGCCTGTTAAAGATGAGGAGAGTCTGTTAATGCAAAAAGCTAAAGTAGACTGGTTAAGAGATGGGGATAGGAACATTGAATTCTTTCACAAAGTAATTAAAGGAAGAACCCATAAAGGAAGAATTATGAATGTTTGTGATGAAAATGGGATCAGATATGAGAATGGGGAGGTGGCTCAACAATTTTTTAATCCTTTTCAGAAGTTCTTGGGCACTAAAGACAAAGTTTCCCATATTCCTAATGATTTTGAGTTCACTAGTAAACTGTCAAATGAGGAAGCGGAATTGATGATCAGGCCTGTTAATGAGGAGGAAATTAAGGCAGCTATGTTTGATATAGATGACTCCGAAGCCCCTGGCTCTGATGGATTTACATCTAGATTTTTTAAAGCAACTTGGAGTGTTATTGAAAAAGAGGTATGTGATGCAATACAGGAATTGTTTACATCTCGAAAAATATTGGGTAAGGTTAATGCTACATTAATCTCTTTAGTTCCTAAAATTCAAACACCTAATAAAGTCTCTCACTATAGACCAATAGCTTGTAGCAATGTTTTGTACAAATTCATAAGCAAAATCATGAAAAATAGGATCAAAGTGGTATTAGGTAAGATTGTTAATGAAAATCAAAGTGATTTTATTGTTGGAAGACAGATCATAGATAACATATTGTTTCCTCAAGAACTGTTTAGAGGTTATAATAGAAAGCAGAAAGTGAAAAAATGCTCTTTCAAGATTGAATTACAGAAAGCCTATGATACCATTGACTAGGAATTTTCGAGGACAGTCTTGGGGAAATTTGGGTTTCACAGCACAATGATTAGTTGGATATTGACATGTGTAACTACCATTAAATTTTCAATAAACATAAATGGGGAAAGAGTAGGGTATTTTAATGGTGGAAGAGGTTTAAGACAAGGGATCCAATATCCCATTATCTATTTACTCTTGTCATGGAAGTACTCTCACATGTCTTGAAAATTAATATTGGTGCAAGTAAAGAATTCAAATACCATCATGGATGTAAAAAGTTACAAATCACACATCACTGTTTTGCTGATGACTTGTTAGTCTTCTGTCATGGGGATTGCAGCTCTGTGAAGGTTATAAAGAACTCATTGGAGGAATTCCGTAAGTTTTCTGGTCTTTAGCCCAATATGTAAAAGAGTATTATTTTCTTTAGTGGTCTGAGTGTCCTAGAAAAAAATAACATTGTGCAAATCCTGCCTTTCCCAATTGGAAAATTAGCATTAAGATATTTGGGTGTTCTACTAATTACCAAAAAATTAAGTGTAACTGACTGTAAGCCTTTGATTGAGAAACTTAAAAACAAGGTTAAAGATTGAAGGAAAATGGTCTTATCCTATGCAGGGAAATTTCAATTGATAGCTTCTATTTTATCATCAATGCAAATTTATGGGGCTTTAGTCTTCTTGCTACCAAAGATAGTCTTTAAGGATATTAATAAAATGCTAAAAAGATTTTTATGGAAACCGGGAGATTTGAGCAATGGTAGCGCTAAGGTTTCATGGGAAGTGGTATGTAAACCAAAAGACCAATGTGTATTAGGTTTAAAAAAATCTTGCAATTTTGGAATGAAGTTCTCATTATGAAACATTTGTGGAATGTGACAGCTAAAAAAGACACCCTTTGGGTTAAATGGATAAATGTAGAAAAGTTAAAAGGCAGAAATATATGGGAAGTCTCTTGGGATAGTAATAGTAGCATTGGATGGAAGAATTTGTTGAACTTAAGAGAAAATATGAAGCAGCATGTGGTCTATAAGATAGGAGATGGTCAAAATGTGTTTGCTTGGTATGATAAGTGATGTTCAGAAGGTCCTCTTGGTAATTTTGTTTCCACTAGGGACTTATGATGCAAAACTGAGTATGACATGTAATGTTGCTAGCCTCACAAGGAATGGGAATTGGTGTTGGCCTGATGAGTGGAATGTTAAGTTCCCTATTCTGTAACAAATCCAGATGCCAAACTTGAATGAAAGGGTAAGTGATGAAGCAGTATGGGTGACAAAAACAGGGAGACATACAAAGTTTATGACAAAGAATGTTTGGCAGGAGATGTTCAGCAATGATCCTAAAATTTATTGGAAGTATATAGTATGGTTTTCACAATGTATCCCAAAACATTATTTTGTCTTGTGGTTGGCTATACTAAACAGATTATTCACTCAAGAAAGGATACCTAAGTGGAAACCAAATGAGATTTTGAGTTGTGCTCTATGTAATCAGTGTCCAGATTCTATTGAACACTTGTTCTTTACCTGCCAGTATTCTAAGAGTGCATGGGAGGATTTGCAGAATTTGTTGAATAGTAAACTCCCTCATAACTGGATCAATATTCTATCTGAGTGCACTAGCAGAGTAGTAAACAACAATGTATAGAGTATCATTAGAAGACTGATGGTTGGTGCAGGAATGTACTACATATGGCAAGAGAGGAATAATATATTGTTTAAAAAATAGAAAAGATATACTAATATTTTGAAGCAACTGGTTATTGATACTGTCAAGCTAAGGATGATGAGCTTGAGAGTGAAAGAGTCTAGAGCAGTTATAGATGTTGAAAAGAAGTGGAACTTACAGTTGCAGAGAAGCTTTGCAGCTAAAAAGTAATGGTAGGATTAGTATGTAAATGTATGAATAAGGGCAATAATAGTAGAGTATTAGTTACTCTAAGAATACTTTGTTTAGCAAGTTTTATTATAAGTTGTTGTGTTGGTAAGCATGGGTGTGTCCATTGCTACCAGTAAAACATTGTATAGATCATTGTGATATATATATTTCTCCCTTTCACAAAAAACAAAGAAAAAGTGACACGCGCATATCGGGATGTTTAAATGACGTTACACTAAAAACGTAGGTCGTAGACACGTTAGTTGACACAGGTTCCTAATAAAATCGACGTAAACCATAAAAATGAACCGACAAGTATAATATCAATACAAAACTTATAAAACAAGTTTAGGAGGGTATTTAGGCATATTGTTGATGTAGACTAAACTTATGACCGATTGGCCGTTGTACATTAAATATTGTTTTCTGATTTACGCGATTTAATTAAATAGTTACGCGTGAAAGTAAATATGTAAACTTCTAAAATAAAATATTTTGAGTTTTTGGATAAATATTGACTTGAATTTTTCAAGTTGTTACAGTCTCTCCCGTTACAGGAATCGCGTCCCGAGATTCAGTTTGTGTTAGCTGCCAGAGGGGTGTCAATGAAAAAGTGTGGGTACTTGCAGCGGTTTAGTCTTCTCGTTCCCTTGTAAACTCAAAAACTCTTCTGAAATTCCATCGAACCTTGATGATAAGAACTTTATTCTATTTTACGCATTTCGCTTCTCAGTCCTTAACTTTTGTGACCCCGTTGGTCGGTGGGTTATTTCTAGGCTGACTAGTGATGTGGTCTGACTCGTCATCTTGGAATACGCTGTAGGATGAGGCTGACTCTACGTGGTAAGGATATGGTAAAAGTCTTCTTAGTATGGTGCTCAATCATACAAATGCCCATGAACTGTGTATACTCACACAAAATTTTGCGACTCTCGGAAATCAAGTAGAAAATCAATCTCAACATAAAATATAACTACTCCCAGTATCACAAGATTCATTTCTAAGTTAAACATAGGTGATCAGACTATGTTCCACTGTCCCTAAGTTGAACATTGGTGATCAGACACTGTTCAACCGAGGTTCAATGAATTTTAAAATACTCAGCTTAGTTATACTTGCAATATTGTTGTTGTGACAAGTATAGCATTTATATAAGTATATTGTATATAAAAAGAAATATAAGTTCGTACATACGTAATAAACAAGTATAGGTATGTAGTATAAGCAAGTAAGGTAAGTAAGCGCGACAGTGGTTATGATGAAGTGTTCAGTTTAGTCAACTAATTTTTAAAGTCCAATGCATTAATTATACTTGTTTATAAAATAGCAGTCAAAATATTTTATATAGTAATGACACAGTTTATAAGATTCATAAAATGATAACAAAACAGTTTACGAGGTAGTAGTAAATCAGTGATTTAGTTTATAAGATAGGGTAAAGTAGTTTGTAAAAGAGTAATGAAATGGTTGATGGGATAGTGATAAATAGCGTACACGATATTAGCGAAATGATTTATAAGGTGATAGTAAAATAGTTTAACAATGTAATGGCAAAATGGTTTGTAAGGTGATTACAAAATAGATTATACGAGACTAACAAAACAGTTTATAAGTTGATAGTAAGTAAGGTTAGTAGTTTATAAGATATTAATATGATAATTCATAAGATAAATTGGTTTATAGTATGGTGGCAAAATAGTTTATAAGTTAATAACAAAACTATTTACAAAATGGTAGTGAAATAGGAAGTGCAATGAACAAAAAATGTTACAACATGTTGATATAAAATAGTATATAGTCATGTTTTAATTAACCGGTGTGTCGTTAGGCGATGGTTTATGAGGCGATGTAAGTGTTTCAAAAGTATGGGACGAGTGTTCAAATTCGTCTTCGGAGACGAGGAGTAAGACAATCAAAGGAATTCGATAGACTGTAACGAGTTTCGTTATCATATGAAATTAAATAGAGTTATGAAAAATTTTAGAGACCATTGTAATCACTTACAGTGTCTTAGGAGAGTTTTATAGATCATAATATTGTAAGAGTAGGTACATGATTGGGAAAATACAGAGTTCGACATATTGCTCTGGAAAATGAGTATAAGAGGTAAAAATTAGTCAAACATTTATATAATTAACCTTTATAAAAATAAATAGTTATGCTCCAGAAATGAGTAGAAGTGATCGAAAAGTAAATCAAGTATTTATATAAATAATATATATACATATATATATATATATATATATATATATATATATATATATATATATATATATATATATATATATATATATATATATATATAGAATAGTGATGCTTCAGAAAATAAGCAAAAAGTGTTTAGAAAATATATACGCGTGAAAAGTGTGTAAGGCAATAGCAAGGGAGTCCCAACATAAGAAGTAAGTTTAGTTATTAAATGCAACATAATTCTCTATAACCAAAGCTCTGCAACCTAATTCTCTATAACCAAAGCTCTGGTACCAATCTTTAACACCCCCAAAATAACATAGCGGAAGATAATGTCATTGAAGTGTTCCTTCATAATACAAAGAGATAGTAATAGAAAACGATCTCTAAATGAGAAATTTCAAAATTTTTACCATTCGATAATTTAAATTAGAGTTACAAACAAGATTTCCCAAGGTATTAAGTTACATGAAGATTTGAATAATATCAAATGGTACAAAAGTATGCATAAAAGTCTTCAAATATGCCAAAAGAATCTATGATCCAACCCAAGGCTATCGCCTTATGAACCTAAGACAATACATGCTAAAAGTGTCAACATAAAGTTGGTGAGTTCAAAGGTTTAAATATGTAAAAGCAGTGTGGACCACAAGATTTCAAAGATAGTTGTATTCTAAATATGTTCATGTAAAGTATAACTGTTGTACTAAGCTTATGACACCGAACCCTTGACAGTTAGTTATGTATTAACCCCAAACAGGTTCTTTGTCAAACACTTGTACGACATAAAATGAAGTGCGTTTGTTTCTAGTTAGAGCGACCAACACGGATGGGGGAGTTTACCCCCAATATATCTATCCACAACACTCGTGCTAACCACGTAATTAACGGTTCATGATGATGGGGGCTTTAATGGAAAATGCAACATAAGCAATTCGTAAATGTTTTATGTACATGTGTCGATATGTAAAAACAAGTAATGTATTCTCACCCCAAAGTATTTAAAAACAAGTATAAATAAGTAAAATTGGGGCTATGAAATTCTCCTTAATTTTTGTGGAATTTATTAAAGATTTATACCTGACCATTCATACTCGACTCCAAAAATTGTCAAATATGGACATACGAAAGTATTTTGAAAGACAGAGGGACTAAATCAAAGTATTATGGTTAGGGCCAATTCGTGACTTTATTTAAGACATATAAGCATCTCCCACAAAAATTAGAAGTATATATTTGCCCTCGATCTTGATTTATTGACCAAATACTACAAGGGATCAAAACAGTTTTTTGGACTGTTTTGACACCTCAACTCATCTTTCAAATATTCCTGACTAAATGACCTCATATTTTTAAAAAGCATATTCTCTTGAAAATGAGACTCAAAGTACTTGATTTTTGACACAAGAACCATGTCAAAACTCCCATTATTCATCAATATATCTTCAACACAAGTTAACCAAAAAGTTTCAAAACAAACTGTTTGAAATTTCCATTGGCTAAAACAAGTCAAACCACCAATTATACATGCAAAAACGACTCCACTAACACCTAAAATCATTTTATACATATTTTAACACTATTTTTGTCAAATAATCTCAGTGGTCATATTGATCTAACACCACTTTCATGAATGTACTTGTAGAGGTATCAAAATGGTCAAATCTATGATTTTATGTGAGAAACTTTTGTGTCAACTCTTAGATCTACCTATGAGTCCCACAAGCAAAACTCCTAGATCATTTAGATATTTAAATCATGCATTTTTTAGGTCAAAATCACAGTAGCAAACTCATAAAAATTCAAATCTTGTTGCATGTACTTAAAAGTGTTGTAAAAGGTCAAAATCATTAGTTTTCAAACCATTTCAAAGCATGAACTCTTTAACCATTTATCCAAATCAAGACAGCAAAGTTTTTACACAAAATGATGACTTTAAAAAGAGTGTTTTATCATCATGTTCACTAATCTAAAATTGTAATATAAAAACATAGATAAAACTCAAGAAAAGTGTATGAAGACTTCTTTTTTAAAGAGATTTGGTGCAAACATGATACAAAGGTTCTTGCACCTTTGTTTTTACCTTAAAAAGAGCTTAATATTATCAAGATGATGGTGATTTTGGTGTTTTTGGGTCATGGTAGCAGCAACATGACCAAATGGAGAGAAATATGTTTACAAGTGAAAGTGGTAAATGAAAGAAGTTTGGTGGTTTTGGTCTTATATATGCATATGTGTTACATGATTTTGAAAATTACATGCAATACAAGTAGTATTGTATGTTGTTGGTCTGTCACTAAATAAAAAGAGAAGATGTGTGCTTTATTTTTGTAGTATAATGTATAATCTAGTTGTTTTGATGATATAACTAAGAAGAGAAGTCTTAAAAATCGTAAAACCTAAAATCGGGTAATGTAAAGTCTAAAACTTATAAAAATGCTATAATTTGTAAATATTAGTATTTTAAATATGACACAAGTATATCGGGACGTTTAAACGACGTTACACTAAAAATGTAGGTTGTAGACACATTAGTTGACACAGATTCCTAATAAAATGGACGTAAAGCTTAAAAATGACCCGAAAAGTATAATATCAATGTAAAACTTATAAAATAGATTTATGAGAGTGTTTATGCATATTTTTTTATGTAGAATAAACTTAATTTATGGCCGGTATACGTTAAATGTTGTTTTCTGATTTACACGATTTAATTCAATAGTTACGCATGAAAGTAAATATGTAAACTTCTAAAATAAAATATTTTGAGTTTTTGCATGAATATTGACTTGAAATTTTTGATTTGTTACACTATGGGCTTAGCCCTTAATAATTAAACAATGCTAATGGGCCTAATACATAATCAACTAATACACCCCGGCCCGCAGTTTGATCGGGAGGTATTCGATCGTTAAAACTGGAGCAAAAATCAACAAATAGAGTCGTAGGAAGACCTTTGGTGAATATATCAACATACTGAATATGAAAAGGAATGTGCAACACATGAACCTGACCACAAGCAATGTAATCGCGAACAAAATGAATGTTTATCTCATTATGCTTGGTGCGCTGATGTTGCATCGGATTAGCAGACATAGATATGGCACTAACGTTATCACAATACACAATAGTGGCAGTAGACAAGGGAGTATGAAGTTTACGCAAAAGACTCCGTACCCAAGTCGTTTAGAAGGCCATGAGAGGAGATTGCTACCCATAAAAAAACAATAGACGATGTGGACTTACGAGTAGTAAGGCAACAGTAAGCTGAGTAGTAGATGATGCATAAAACTGTAATTTATGATCAAGTGTCCCTTTAACATAACGAGGGACACGCTTCAAGGCATAAAAATAGGGTGCATGTGGATCATGCATATATAGAAAAACATGCTGAACAACATAAGATATGGTCGGGTAAAAGTAAGGTATTGCAAAGCCCAGCAAGACTATGATATAGGATAGGATCATCAACAAGAGTACCATCAGGGCCAATTTTGGACACAATATCCAAAGGAGTCCGACAAGGATTGCATTGTCTCATACTTGCTCGCTCAAGAATCTTCTCATCATACTTTGACTGAGATAGAAATAACCTAGTAGAAGTACGCTGAGAAGAATTGTCAAGAAAATGATTGAGGGAACCCGAATGAGTCATAGCAAATTCTCCATATAAAGAGGAAATATGCGCTACAAAAAAAGGCTGATTATGGAGCAATCAAAATAATATCATCCACATAGATAAGTAAATAAGCGATATCAGTGCCATAATGAAACACAAAGAGGGACGAATCGGTTTTGGTGTGCTTAAAACCAAATCATGTAGCATAACTATCAAATCGCCGAAACCATGCACGAGGTGCCTGTTTTTAGCACATACACTGCAAGTGAAAAACATAATTAGCATGATGTGAGTTGACAAAACTAGGAGGCTGATGCATGTAAACAGTCTCAAATAAATGACCGTGAAGAAAAGTATACTTCAAATACAAGTGATGAATAGGCCACTGACGGGATATTGCAAGACTAAAAATGGTCCGAATAGTAGCCAATTTCACAGCAGAACTAAACGTCTCGTCACAATCAACCACCTCTGTTGGCTATGTCCATTTGCAATAAGACGAGCCTTGTAACGACTCAATGAACCATATGCATTAAACTTATGCCTAAAAAGCCACATAGATCCTACAACATTAACATTAGCAAGATGCAGCACAAGTTTTCATATACCATTAGTAGTTAAATCATTATATTCATCTATTATAGCTCGGTGCCAATTTGGGTCACGAAGAGCATGTAAATGAGAGCTTGGAATAGATAAAATGGTGATGGTGTGTAAATTCATGCATTGTATAGGTTTAGTGATATTATCCTTAGCATGTGTGACCATTCGGTGAATCGAAACAGGTGGAGCAGGTTGGACCATAGTGGAGGTGTCACAGATTGAGCTATTGGGTGAAACGGATTGGTCCGTAAGTGGGCTGGTTTGTGCCTGGCTTTTAGGGTTGTTTTGAGGGGTGGAGTGAGCCGTAAGTGGGGTTGTAGGATTGACTGGGCTGTTTGGAGTTGCACTGGTTTAAATTGGGCTTGGTGGTGGGCTTTCGGTGTAGGGTGGTGTGTGTGGGTTGCGTTTATAGTTGTAGGTAGTGGGTTATGGTAAGGCACTTTAGGAGTTAGAAAGTCATCTTTAGGGGATTGTATATGTGTCATTGATCTAAAGGGAAAATAATCTTCATTGAATCTAACATGTCAGGAAATGATTATATTGTTTGTCGAGAGATCAAGACATCGCTAACCACGATCATTTGAAGGATAGCCAAGAAAAATGCAAGGAGTAGAGCGGTGTTGAAGTTTATGGATAACATGTATATATGGGTTACAAAGGAGCCTAAAAACACATAAGTGATGATAGGTAGCGGTTTTGTTGAAAAGTTTGGTGAAGAGAATGGCAATTTCAATGGCCGGAGAGGGTAAAATATTAAGTAGGTGAGTAGCCATATGCAATGCTTCTACCCAATATGCGGGATGTAAATAAGCTTGAAATAGAAATGTGCGGATAAGATTATTTATAATTCTAAGCAATCTTTCAGATTTACCATTTTGTTGTGAGGTTTCAGGGCAAGAAACACGAAACTGGATACCACTTTGGCGAAAAAGTGTATGGAAGTGGGTATTATCAAATTCACCCCATGGTCACATTGCAAGGCTTCAATATCAACATTAAATTGCTTTTGTACATTTGTGCAAAATTGAATATACTTAGCAAACAAATCAGATTTATGATGCAAAGGATAAACCCAAATAAAATGCAAGAAATGATCCAAGAAGAAAGCATAATATTTTATCCCGCCAAGACTCCGAATTGGTGAAGTCCACAAATCCGAATGTACAATTTCAAAAGCAGACTCAGCAATTGACTCGGAAATATAAAAAAGAAAGCCTAACTTGCTTTCCTAACTGACAAGCATGACACAAAGCGGACAACTTTGTTTTATTATGAGAAATTTAATAACGCGAAGCTAATGTACGAAGCACATCTTCACCGGGGTGCCTAAGTTGCATGTGCCACGTATTAGGACTCAAGGTAAACAAAGCAATAGGTGTGTAAATGGAAGGTCGGTTTCGAACAGGGTAAAGATCAACGGTGTTGTCACATCAGAGAAGAAGCTAGCGGGTTCGGTAATCCTTCACAGAAAAACCAATTCATTAAATTCAATGGATACTTTATTTTCTCGGTAAACTTACGCACCGAAATCAAGTTTTTAATTATATAAGGTGTTACAAGTATATTGTGTAAGTGAAGGGGTCGTTAGGGAAAAAGCTATGTACAGTATTTACAACGGGTATTGTTGCACCATTAGCAACTAAAATAGATGGATAACTACCTTTATTACAAACGGTAGTAAGGTTATTTGTGGTGTCTGTGAGATGAGTCATGGAGCCCGTATCCATATACAAACCAGCATCCCCATGCTCTTGGAGAGTCATGGTCTAAAACGCTCGCGGGAGCAAAGTGACCTGAGAAACTTGAGCGGGAAAACCAAAATTTCCAACCGGAGTACCAACATGAACCGAAAATACTTACTGTTGAGGGGCTGGTATCATTTGCGGACTTGGCCATAAGTGCATTTGGGCTTGGTGACAATTGTGGTTGTGCTGATTTTCTAGATTGTATGTAAAACATACCGCACTTGCGGTTGGGCTAAACTCATGTGGCTTGTCCATGTGGGCTGTTGTGGCCCAGCCGAAGCATAAAATAATGTGGGTTGTTGGCCCATAACTTGGGTGAGTGGGTCTGGACAAGAAGTCCAGTTTGCCGAGCATGTAATGTGGCCTTGTGATTAGATGAATTAGAACTAGACATATTACGAGAGCCATAATTACCTTGCTGTGAATTGGTGATGGTTCTGCCTTTTTTAGTACCATTTCTTCGAGCACGTTGTTGATCAAGTGAGTCCCCACTGTGCAAAAAACGACACCCTTCTCCATTCGTGCAATTAATAACCTCGCTGAAATTTTTTGCACATTTAAATACCCATGTTGGTGGTAGAACGTGATGCATTAGTTGTTGAAACAAGTACCGTAAGAGAAGAAGAGGTGTATTGAAGTGGGGAGGATGAAGCATCATCATTGGTGAGAAGAGTCTCTTCAAGCAATACCATAGATCACGTAGTTTCAAAATCGGGTAGTTTTTTCCTATGCCGTATTAACTGAGCAATGTGTTGAACTTCTTACCTAGACCATTAATGGCATACGTGACCAAATTTGAGTCTTTCACGCACATCGGCTTACTTTTGATCACCTGAAAGTAGTGCGAGAAGGAAAGATTACCGATTCGTATGTTGCGAATTTCATTGTCAAGTTGTATAATACGCGCAGCCTTATTATCATGGAAGATGGTTTTGAGGTGAGCCCATAAGGTTGCAGCAGTAGCATCGGATTCGAGTATCATGTCCACTAATTTTTCTGAGATAGTAGCGTACATCCACATGACAATTAGTGAATTATGGATGTTAAAATTCGGATACGATACACTTGTGGATGGTGAGGCAGGTGAGGCGGGAGGGTGTTTAGGTGGTGTTGTACATTGTGAATTTTGCAAAATCTATTGAATAATTTACTCCAAGAGTAATAATTGAGTTTGTCAAGGTCAAGATGAGAGGGAATGCATGCTTTTACACTCGCGATAGAGTGAGCTTGATCAATGGGTTTGGAAGTGTTTGGTATTGCGTCTACTGTCATGTTAAGTGTTAGGAAACATATTGAGTACATATCTTTTGCATTTGGTCTTGCGTCTAGCTACTGTCATGTTGAATGTTAGGAAACATATAGATTATAGAGTACATATCTTGTGCATTAAGCTAAGGACAATGGGCTTAGCCCTTAACAATTAAACAATGCTAAACAATGCTAATGGGCCTAATACATAATCAGCTAATTAATAATATCTATAACATGCCCTCCATCTAATACACATATCCCAACATGATTTATTTGTCCGAACTCTTTGACCGGGCCCTGTGGTAGACGTACACATAGGAATTTTCAAATGCTTACTCTTATTTTGATGCTTACCAAGGGACAAATCCCCACCATTCATCTAGTTTGATCTAATGGTGGGGATTAACCAAAGATTTAATATGTCTAAACCTAAGTACATGTTATTTTATTGTTTTTTTTTAATTACGTTTTTTTAATTACGTTTTTTTTTTTAATTATGTCTTTTTTTTTTTTTTTTTTTTTTTTTTTTTTTTTTTTTTTAACGTTTTTGTTAATATTCACGTTTTTTTTAAATTCACATTTTTTTATATTCACGTTTTCTTTTGTTTGTTTGTTTTTTTTAATTCACGTTATTTACGTTTTTTTTAATTCGCTTTTTTTCTTCCCTTTCATATGTTTTCGTCTGTTTTCATCTATTTTTCGTCCGTTTTCATACGTTTTCGCCCGTTTTCATACGTTTGTGTCCATTTTCATAAGTTTTTGTCCGTTTTCATATGTTTTCGCCCGTTTTCTTACGTTTTCGTCCATTATTCATACGTTTTCATACGTTTCTGAATATCACAAATAATATTCTAAATATCGCAAGTGATATTATGTGATATTTTGAATATCACAAGTGATATTCTATGATATTAAGAATATCACTTGTGATATTCTGAATACCACAAGTGATTTTTTGAATATCACAAGTGATTTTCAACTAATGTTTACATGAAAATCACACGTGATATTCAAAATATCAAACAGTGATATCCAGAAAATCACAAGTGATATTCAAAATATCACAAAGTGATATTCAGAATATCACAAAGTGATATTCAGAAAATCACAAACTGATATTCAGAATATCACAAAGGATATTCAAATAATCACAAGTGATATTCATAATATCACTGAGTGATATTCAGAAAATCACAAAGTGATATTAACAAAATATCATTTTTCAGAATATCACAATTGTGATATTCAGATAATCACAAGTGATATTCTGAATATCACAGAAATCACTTGTGATAGTCAGAAAACGTATGAAAACGAACGAAAACTTAAGAAAATGGACGAAAACGTAAGAAAACGGACGAATTCGTATGAAAACGGGCGAAAACGCATGAAAGAGTAAAAACACGTATGAAAACGGATGAAAAATGGACGAAAATGAAAGAAAAATGATGAAAACGAGCGAAAACGTATGAAAACGAGCGAAAACGTAAGAAAACGGACGAAAACGTATAAGAACGTATGAAATCGAAGAAAAAAAACACGAATTAAAAAAAAAAAAAAAAAAAAAAAAAAAAAAAAAAAACGTTAATTTAAACAAAAAACGTGAATAAGAAAAAAAAAAAAAAAAACAAAACAAAAAAAATGTGAATAAAAAAAAAAGACAAAAAGACAAGAAAAAAACATGAACTTAGGTTTATCTACTAAATCTTAGGTTAATCCCCATTATTAGATCAAACTAGATGAATGGTGAGGATTTGTCCCTTGATAAGCATGAATTTATGGGTAAGCAAAATAAAGGGCCTTGACGTACACATCAACAAGTAAAAATACACACAATCTAATGTAAAATACATCATTGTACTTTTTCTTTTTCCTTTTTTCTTTTTTGCATGCATCTCCTTGCATAATTTAAAAGTTAGCGGCATATATAAATAGAAATATTGGAGAACCTCTTCTCGTCACCACAAACTCACCATTCAAATTTCACTATCAATTCGTCAGCAAAAATCAAAGATACTGTTTGCTTCCATCCTGCCAATGAAACTCAGCAATCAACATATTATGCCGGAAGCAAATTACCTAAACGATCCATATCAAAACTTATTTTACAAATACAAACTCTTTTTCAATAGTTTACAAGAATGAACATAAAAATGTTACATCAACTGTACAATATAGAGGACCATTTTTTTTTCTTTCTTCAGCCATCTCAATGCCCCTTATCTTTTCATACCCATTTACAATCAATCATTCATGATACAATTTTATCTAATATTTCTTTTTCTTTCTTTTTTTCATCACCTACTCATATCTCAAAGCATTCATCCATCTTCACAAGCCACGAATATTTTTTCTAGCACAACCATCTTCACAACAGCTTGAGCCACATTATGTCCAGCCACCTTTGCAGCAACCACGTCGCCTGGAATCTCAAAGCATGTCCAGCTACCTTTGCAGCAGCCACCTCGCCTCGCCCACGCCCAAGCCCTCGCCTGGCAGAGCAATCTCGCCCAGGCCCTCGCCTCGCCCATGCCCAGGCCACACCCAGAACTAGTTGTACACGCCCTCACTTGTTACTAGTCTGTACCACGCTCAAAGTTCTCGCTCTAGACACTCATTCTCCTAGTTTCTCGCCTCGCCCATGCTCACGAATTCGTTATACACGTGTACGATTTAAAAACTATTATGGTAGGAATCTAACGTATAATATTGAAAAGTTCATTTTAGAAAAATGGATAGGTGAGGTTGATATTTGTAAAGTACTAGTAGAAAGTGTTCGTTTAAGAAATTTTCTCTTATGCCGGCCATGCCATGTGCTAAGAGATTATTTTTTTTTTTTTATTTTTTTTAGACAAAGTTAATTCATTTACATTATTACATAAATAGATTTACAATAGTTTACAACCACATGCAATCTTTGAAATATTTAACGGCTAGATTTTTTCTGTTTTTTGTTTGTTTTAGTTTTAGTTTTATGTCCGAATTAGAAATAGTGAATAGAAACATAAATTTGACCAATAATGGAGTACTAATACAATTTTGCTACATGTTGTCTAACTTTAAAAGATAGTGATTGGTTGCTTACTCGTGAGCTAGGGACAAACACTAATGTATGGAAAGATATTGACAACTTATCAATTGCTAAATCTATTTGAGACCATTTAAATCAATAGAAATTGAACTGAATCACACATCAGATTGCTCCTTAATAGTCAGGGATATCGAGATGGATTCACTTCCGAAAATCGACGAAAAGAAGCAGCCTCATGTAGTAATCATACCATTTCCAGCACAAAGCCATATCAAGTGTATGCTCAAACTAGCCAAGCTCTTACACCACAAGGGCATATGTATAACATTTGTCAACACCCAATCCAACCACAAGCGACTAGTGAAGTCAGGTGGGACAGACTGGCTAGGTGACGCACCTGGCTTTCTATTCAAAACGGTTCCTGATGGTCATGATGGTGTTGAACATACTCAAACTCTAGCTGAACTCTGGAGCTATATTGGAACACATTTTTTTGATTCTTTTCTTGATCTAGTATCCGGGCTGGAAACTCCGGTAACTTGTATTATTTGTGATGGTTTCATGACTTACACAAATACAATTTCCGCTGCTGAAAAGCTTAAGATCCCAATCATCCTTTTCTGGACCATGGCTGCGTGTGGATTTATGGGAAATTACCTGACAAAAGTTGTAACAGAGAAAGGACTTATCCCGCTTAAAGGTAAGGTTATTATTCCTAGTTTCACAATTAGGAATTATGAAAATGAAATACATCATGTTTTAAAGAATTCCAATCTTGAACTATTTTTGCAGATGAAAGTTATTTGACTAATGGATATCTTGACATGGAAATAGACTGGATTCCTGGAATGGAAAGAATGCGTCTGAAGGACCTATCTGAGTATATTCTAGCCACAAAAGGAGATGATCTTGCGTTACAATACTTCCTTGAAACCGCTCAGGCAACAGATAAGGTCTCACATATAATCATCCATACATTCGATGAACTGGAAGCTAATCTTGTCAAACATATTAAATCCTCCTTTCCTAAGATCTACACCATTGGGCCACTTCAGTTACTTTTAAATCAGATTAAAGAAAAAGAAACAAAGAACTCGATTATCAATAGTTATAGTTTATGGAAGGAAGAACCAGAGTGTCTCCAATGGCTCCATTCAAAGGAACCGGATACTGTGGTTTATGTTAACTTTGGAAGTCTTGCAGAAATGTCGTTACAACATCTGCTAGAATTTGGTTGGGGACTTGTTAATAGCGACCATGCATTTTTATGGATAATAAGGAGCAATTTGGTTGATGGGAAGCCTGCAGTTTTGCCTCAAGAACTCAAGGAGGCAATTATCAAAAAAGGCTTTTTATCAAGCTGGTGTCCGCAGGAAGAGGTCCTGAACCACCCTTCAGTAGGTGGTTTTTTGACTCATGGAGGGTGGGGTTCAATCACTGAAAGCTTGTCAGCTGGGGTGCCAATGATATGTTGTCCCTTTACGGGTGACCAGCGGACTAATTGTAGACAAATGTGCAAGGAATGGGAAGTTGGTATGGAAATTGGGAGGGACGTAAAGCGAGATGAAGTGGAGAAGCTAGTAAGGGTGTTAATGGAGGGAGTCGAGGGCGAGAAAATGAGGAGAAAGGCTATGCAATGGAAGAAAAAAGCCGAAATCGCAGCTGGTCTCAATGGCTCATCTTCGTTGGACATAGAGGAACTTGCTAATCAAATTATCAAGTTTTGAACCTTCTAAATGTGAATTGTTTTTCCATTCATGTGCAGCTATAAAGAGCAATTGCCCTCGTGTAATAGCTAATCATAGGTTTTACTATATGTTAAACTTTGTCATTTGTAAACCAGCCATTATATAATTAGTTTGTATATCATAAATTTAAGTACAAAAATATTGTTGGTGGTGCATAAGTAATTTTGTTGGTGTATAAATCGCGGTCCATCTTTGTTAAAGTGTGAATCAAAGGAATATAACAAAGTTTGCTCAAAGTGAACGTTATAGATTTATCAAAACTATTACTCTTAGTTTTCTTTTTCAATTACATGTTCAATCTCTTTAATTCACTATCAATCCGACAGCAAAAATCAAAGATACTGTTTGCTTTCATCCTGTCAATGAAACTCAGCAGCCGGCCATGCCATGTGCTAGAATTTCTTTTCTTTCTTATCTTTTTTGAAAAACAAAGATAATTCATTGATTAGAGTCTGGCAAAAAGAAAGCAATTACGATACGTACACCACAAAAGAAACAAAACAAAAAACACCTCCAAAGCCTTTATGTGATCATGCTTTAAAATATATTCAACTTGACGTTGTTTCCTTTGTTCTGTATTGGACTATTTCTTTTCCTTATTTAATAGAGCATTGATTGGGATGACTAACTCATATGCTTAATAGTATGTCTAAACATATGTGTCAATCATTTTTCTATTTAATATATGAATTTTTAGGGTTTTTTCTTTGTGTATATCAACATTGGTAAAGTTTCATCTATTTCAAGTAATTATTATTCAAATGCATGGATACAAAATCACAAACAATAGTGTAACTCATATTTTATACATTCAATAAGAAAAATTTAGTTTGATACATACTAAAAATTGAAGTGTCAAATTTGATATAATTTTTAACAATAGTTTATTCTATATTAATTATATGCCTAACACCAATAAAAATGACTTGTAAAAAATATTATTTTAAGAGTAAATACACCATCCGTCTTAATCCCAAATTCAAAATAAGTACATCAAACTTACCCCACATCTCCATTTTGCTTCTTCAATGGTCCTTTTGACTAACGTTCGTTAGTCAATGCCAGTTAAACCCCTCATGTGAGGGCACAATAGTCAGTTCATGGATTTTTATTTTTATCTCTCCTCTTAATTACTCTTCCCTTCCTTGTCATATCCATATTCCAGCCCAAAGACTTCTATACCAACCACCCACTTCTTTCATCATCCCTAAACTTTTCTTGTAAGCTTTATCAAAAAATCTAATGGTATGTTACACTTAGTTATTTTTTTATTTATTTATTTTTAGACAAAAAACTTTGCAACATTGATTTTACATTATGGAAAGTAAGAGAGGACTATTATCCAGGTGACGAGGTTGATCTTCAAAACTCTACTAAAAATAAATTTGGTAAGGTTTTGTTAGAATCATTTTAAGATATATGTTCATACTAAAGTCCAAGTGTTTTGCAATTAAGGTAACATTTTGTAAATAGATTTGTTATTTTTTTATTTTATTTTATTGGTCAGTTGGTAGATTAAATATGTTTAGCATGAGGATTTATCACAATGTTCTTTTCAGAAAGTGGCCTGGTAGAATATACGATGGACATACTACTTTCTTAAGCTTAGTAGTAATTTAGATGATGGTTTGTACAACTTACGTGAGACTGCGAATCATTAATTATTGAAAGAGCTTATTATTGAGCATAAGCTTATAGTTGTTTATGTTTAAAATGGTAATACTAGATTAGAGGTTTGTGAAGTCTCCATGCTCAATTAGGACAGTTTTTAGGGAGATGGATGAAGATCTTAGGAAGGCAGCTACTGCTAGTATTCCATCATGATGTAGACAATTGGTCTTAAAAGACAGTGTGAATGAGATTGTGGTAGAACCTTTTAGTCAAGTAACACAACCACCAATGGAAGTCAATAGTGTTGGACAATCTAGTCAATTGCCAGAAATTGATCCTTTGTTTCCAACTCTTGACTTGTCATTTAATATCCAACCCGTTGACCATATGCAAAAAGGTAAACATGTAGATGTAACACCCCAAAACCGGTTTTAAGTATTAAATTATGTGGAGTCCCAAACCTTGGATCTAGAACACTTAGCTTGTAAACGTGTAGTTGCCTTGGATGGTTCCAAAACAACAATGAGAAACTTTGTTGTAGATACACACAAGTATGCGGAATCTACTTGTATGTACTTTAGAAGATTAAAGTAAACACAAATGTAACACCAATAGCTTTAATATTATTGATTAATTATATGATTATTCTCCTAGTACTAGGGTTTACAACCTTGAAGCTTTTCTTAAGACGGCTAGAGTATTGGTATATGCTTGACCTAGCTAGGATCTCCTTTTATACACTAAGGAGATCCCTTACAAAGATAACTATGCATTAAGTATATCATATCTTCTATTGGAATAGAAGATATGCTATTACAAACCATACACGACATTCTTAATATAGATCAATACAAACTCAACACTATCAGTACTAACTTTTGCCCTATCAGTACTAACTAGTTAATACTCTTCTAACATCACTATCAGTACTAACTTTAAGACTATAAGTATTAACTCCCTAAAGTGAATTTCCCAACAATCCTCCCCTAAACTTGTGATTGGGTTTCAGAATCACAAGTTTCTTCAGACTTAGAGGATTCTTCCAAACTTCACTTTCTTCTGCTAGTTCTTCCAGCTTGGTCAAAGATCTTCAGCAGCAACTCTTTGGCCATTTCTATTGCGTTTCCCATCCTTAGTCCTGCATCCAGCATTTGTAGAAGAGTTCCAAGAGCAAATGGGTATGTTCTTTCAACCAACATATAGATATCAGTTCCATTGCATGTAGTGACCAAGTGCAGTCCACAGGAATCAAGCAAGGTCCAACTAAGTGCTTTATCACCAGGTTGAAACTTCCATTATTCTCCTGTTGGATCAGGTTCAAATATGTTTTGGAGTTCATAGAGTAGTTCTAGATCCTTGTCATTATCTGGATCTCTGTTCTTGAACTTGTTTTTGACTAACTCCCATAGCTTAAGTAGATCCTCCCTGTCAATAACTGCAAACAGATCTACCAAGTACAAGTAAGCACTTGTCCTTCCACCAGCTCTGTAAATCCTACAATGTCTTTTGCCTTCTTCAGTGTAGATATCCCAGTTGATGATTGGATATCTAGTGTTGACGGGCTCTGAATACAATGCTTCTTCTGGAGCTTCAATTAACATCATCCTATTGAGCTCTTCTTCAGTGAGTCCACCTTCATCTTCATCAGAGGCTTTCAATCTTTTAGGTGCAGTTGAGGAAGCTCCTTCTTCAGATGGTCTTTTGTAGCTTCCAATGGGTTGTGACCTTTCAACAATATCATCAGCTTGCATAGGTCTGAAGTCCAACAATCTTCTTTGAATTGTGTCAGCAAGTCTTTGAAGAGTCTCCCAAGACAATTGATTAAGCTGCTTCAGTGTTCTCCTATCTTCACCTGAGTATCTGATGTACTTGAAAAGATACATCTTCTGATGACTCTTGTTTGGAGGCTTTGAGGCCTTTTCAATCTCTCTTTGCTGTCTGAACTGGCTTTGTCTTCTAGTCAAGATCTCACTAAACAACTGAGCTACTTCATTAATACTTGTATTCTGATCTTGTTGCATCTTCTGTTGTACCTCCTTGGTAGCTTCTACTTTGGCTCTCATGTCATCCCATGTTTGTCAGTCTTCAGCCATTTTAGTCAGCTTTTTTTTCTTTCTCTGCAGCTTCTTTCTGCAACTCTTCCTCACCCCTATTGTGCTGCAAGCTTCCTTGTTGCCTCTTCACTCAACCTTTCAATCTCTTTCTTCTTCTTTGGTACTTCCACCAAGATGCCCTTGCCTTTGTCTTTGGGATCAATCTTTAGAGCTGAGGAGGTTGGTGATGCTGGAACACCTCCTTCTTGGATAACAACTCCATTTTCTTTAGGTTTAGGTGCTGCTGACTTGGTCTTCTTCCTTAGGTACAAAACAAGAGGCTTCTTATAAGCGGGAGAGATTGGGACTGTTTTCTTCAAGCACTGAAGTCCCAATACAACATGTTTTTCTCTTTCCTCTTCATCACTGTCTTCATTTAGAGTGGTAGTGATGGTAGTGGCCTCAGTAGTTGTTGCTTGTTGTAGATCAACAGCTACCTGAACAATTGGGCTTAATACTGATTGTAGAGCTTCAGGAGTACTAACAATAGTACTAAGAGTACTAACTACAACACTAACAATACTAACTGGGATAGTACTGATAGTGCATGTAGGAGTACTAAGTACTTCTTCTGCATCAATGGTAACCTGAACTTCTTCTTCTTCAGCAAAAGGGCTCTGAAATGCTGCACCACCTTGCCATTGACCAAATTCACTTCTACCTTGAATATCAGAACTCCTCCCCTGTTTGGTAGAATCCTCTGTGGAGGTACTTGAGACTCTGAACTTGGCCTTTCTTTTGGGAGATGGAGTGATTGGAGATGCTGCTGCAGTAGACTGAGTGAGAAGCTTGACCTGATGCTCTAACTTTTTCATCTTCAGAAGCATCTTGGTATGAAATTTTGCAGCAGCTTTCTTTTGTTCTTCCAAAGCAATCTCCAGAGTGTTTACCTTTCTACATAAAAACATGTACAATTCCGTCATATCTTGTAGTGATAAGCTGCCCTCACCACTTCCAGCTGTGTTACCTGCTGAGAGAGGTGGGTCATTGGGCAATTTAGATGCACTCCTAGGCCTAGCCTGAGCAGATACACCCCCCCTTTTAAGCCTGTGCCTGGGTCCACCTTGTGAGGAGTGCTCACTAGGTGTTGGCATGGGTTGGGTCTTATTGATGTTACCACTATCCTCACCAGCTTCTAAGCTTGGTTGAGTAGTGGCAGCCCTTACCATTCTATCTCCTGCAGCATCTGAGATAGGCTCATCTGGTTCAATGATAGGAGGAGAATGGGGCTGAGCTGTCCCACTCTCATATCTGGAATGCCTATCTATTGATGAAAGTTGTTGATTGGGAGAGTTTTCACCATCTGTGGGTGTGTGTTGGGAGCTACCTGTGCTTGATGGTCCTTCACCCTCTGCAATAAGCATGTTAGGAAACAATGGCACTACAACCCCACTATATCCTACCACAACCCTTAACATATTTGAAAACACTTTGGCTGTGAGTAGTTTTGATGGATAAACATTTTTGTGAGGCTGCAAGTTTTGTCTCTGAAGGTCCAAAAATATTTGTATAAATCTGGGATACATCATAAACTTGGTTTTGCTGACAGCATTTTTAAGCATACCCTCAAAAATATTGTTTGAAAAATTGAACACCCTGCCTGTTGCAAGGCATATAAAGGTTGCGGCTATGTTTGTGAAAAAAGTATCCCAGCCAGTCCTTTTGTGACTCAAGCAATGTAAAAGGGTATGAATAAGAAACCTCCATTGTGGGGAAAACTGACTTTTGTGAAAGTTAAAAGTGTTGTCATGCCTATACCCCATCAATGAGAGTTGTTCAATTATGTCAGTGGTTGGCAAAATGCTAATACCTTCAACATCTCTAAGATGAAGATGTTCTCTTAGAGAAGCTTCACTAATAACAATTTGTGTGCCATCCACTGTGCCAATTAACTGTTGTACCCCTTCCTCAGTTGTTGAGGCAATAGCAGTTTGCCAAAACTTCCTGACAGGGGAACATAAGATAGTAGGGTTTAAGAGTAAAGCAAACCTGATGCTGCTTATGTTTAGAAAAGCTACTATCTCAGTGAATTCCTCATTGCCTTCTGGCAAGTCCAAGCACGCCACCATGTTGTGCCTATCGACAAAATCAATAGGAGCCATGAGCAAGAAGAATGAGGGTTAGTAAAGTGGGATTTGATCGCAAAAGCCTTTAGAGAATTGTGGTGAAAGCAATTGAAAAGTTATGCAATATATAGAGATTTGGAGAATTTGGTTGAACCGCCTTGTAAATAATTATGGTAATAAGTAAGGAGAAACCAATTAGGAAACCCTTAGGAAACCCTTATATAAAGAAACAGACGGTAACAACTCAACTTTCAAAAGTAATCATTGCATAACTGACTTTTGGAATAAGTACTAACGGCTAGTTCATCAGTACTAACTAGGCTTATCAGTACTAACTTATAACCATCAGTATTAACTTTACCCATCAGTATTATCTTATAGTTTGAAAATTATAATACTAAAACTCCAATTTTGAAGGGATTAAGTGTGGTGACAGACACTTAATCAGGGTCGGCCTCACATGGCCTTTGGTTTGGTGAAAACCAATGGTTTCAGTGCATAACACTGCCTGTGATGGATAGTCATATTAAAAGGGACTTCCTGACAGGGTTTCCAGCTCGTGGCAGGTGTTGCCTCTAACACAAGTGTTGGATTCACGGTTGCTCGCTTTTCTCTGAGCCAGATGCCCTTGGGCTAGTCACACTATCTGTAAACAGATAGAATGGCAAAGAGTGGGTTAGTGCAAAATGACCTGCCTAACTGAAACCATCATGTGGTTGCATCAGAATGAGCATAAGTGAGAGAACCACACTTGTTGTAACAATCAATTCATGTTCATTAATACCACAAGATGCCACATAATGCTTTGGCATCACTAAATCCAGAGTTACAGCAAGTTCCATCATGTGGTTGCATCAGAATGAGCATAAGTGAGAAAACCACACTTGATGTAACAATCAGTCACCAAACTCCATCCATACTGCTTGTGCTATACCTGGAAAGTTAGTCCAGAACCAAGAAAACACAATCTAAGATATTTTCTTGCAAATCGGTATTAACATTACACAATCAGTATTAACTAGATAACAATCAGTACTAATCACCAGTTTACAAAACTTTACAAAAATGAGAGAGATAAGACATATTACGGATGAAGCATCCCAATACTTGTGACCAAGTACTGAAACCTTCCTAATTCAAAAGCTTTTGTTAAAAGATCTGCAACATTAAACTCAGTATCAATCCTGTCAACCTGGATACGTTTCTTTTCATTACAGTCTCTTATAAAATGATGTCTTATCTCTATATGTTTAGTTTTAGAATGAAAAACTGGATTTTTGATAATGCATATAGTACTGTTGTTATCAATATAAATGACAGTGCCCATGAAATTATACCCATAATCAAGCATCTGATTCTGAATCCAGAGAACTTGACCACAGCAACTTGCAGAAGCTACATACTCAGCCTCAGTTTTAGAGTTTGCCACAATGCTCTGCTTCTTGCACCGCCATGAAGTCAACCTATTACCAAGAAACTGACATCCTCCTGTGGTTGACTTCTTATCAAGACTTGCCCCAGCATAGTCACTGTCAGAGTAAGCTACCAGATCAAAGAGAGAGTCCTTAGGATACCAAAGGCCTAGTTGAGCGTAGCCTTTTAGATATCTAAAGATTCTTTTAACTGCATGCATGTGAGAACGCTTTGGAGAGACTTGGAATCTTGCACATGCACACACTGCAAACATAATATCTGGTCTGGAGGCA